>LFMI01000624.1:102958-114604 GCA_001050175.1 Trichoderma parareesei | reverse complement strand
TTTTTTTTTCCAAGCAAAGCTGCCATATTTTCGAGGAGTTTACCAAACGACGACAGCTTCGTTGCCGGAGCCTGTGCGTGGACGCTCCCAGCCGGCTCAGGAGATGGTTCGGACGGCAGTCTGTGTCGCGCCGAAGCAAGCAAAGGAAAATCGACTTACAGCTTGAGGGCACGGCTGAGCCGGTGTGCTCCTACATGGAATCCGCGGCCCAAAACAAAGACTGCGGCCAAGGGGATCAAGGGCGCGGCAGATGCTGCTGATGGGGTCTCGCAACAGCCTGCTGGGCACACAACTTTGTACGCTCTGCAAACCTGGAGAGCTCCGAACCGAGAGGGTGACGAGATCTGACGGCCATTGCCTGGGCTTGCCGCGGAGGATTCTGCGTCACGTGCTGATAAGCGCTCTGGGGCGGAATTGGATTTCGTAGCCGGATGCTTGAGGGCGCCGGAACATCGTTTGTCCCTTATCTGATGCCGGCACAGCGGAATTCGGCGGCGGCGCGTCATGATATCATGCAGCCCACCAGATTTGCTAGCAGCAGAAAATGAAGCTAGTCGAGCCGAGAATTTGAGGTCGAATGCAGCAGGAAATTTCGGAAGCAGAACAGGCGCAAGGATACACTGTACTGTATTCTACTGTAAGTTGCTACTGGGGAGATGGAGGTGGGCTGATTGCTAGGTAGGTAGTTGCTTGATCGCAATGCAGAAACTGGTATATGATACCTAGGTAGCTATTCATTGCTCTGCTCTGGCAATGCTGCAGCCTCTACTGTAGCGTCACGCAGGGTCCTTGTCAGAGAGAGAATTTGATACCCTGATGTCTCCTCTCTCCTCCATACCTAAGTATGTTTCTTAATCGAGCTTCCCATGGGTAAGTACCTAGGTAGATCAGTACAGAATATACACGCTGCCTTGATCTGACGCCATATGTGATTATTCCGTCCTACCAAAACATGACCCGGACTGAGATTACACAGACGATAGTCTTCATACAATGTACATAGCCAGACTCTGCTCTCGTAACCCTTGAGACGACTTAGCAGCCCTACCTACCTATGCTTTTGTTAGCAGATGCTCCTCATCCTTCGTTTTAACAATGCTTTGCCTGCTTTGGTGAACTGACTCGGCCCGGCAATTTATCAGCGACAAACTCTCGACACTTCAGCCCCCGCCACGACTCTTCCTACGGTACCGAGACTTAAGACCAAACTTAACCCAAAACAACCTTTTTCAACGATTGCTCATACTCAATACCTTACTTGACAACAAGCCAACCCGCCTCGTCTTCGCATTCTGCTCTTCTTTCTGCCATCACGAACAATTCCTGCTTCTGACATCATCGTTCATCTCCCAGTCATGGACTTCAACAGCTCGTCGCCCTTTCCGGAGGGCGTCATCTCCTTCCTGGACACGGATCTGTATAAGCTGACGATGCAATGCGCCGTCTTCAACTTCTTCAAGGACGTGCCCGTCACCTATGCCTTTACCAACAGAACCCCCGACAAGAAGCTGTCCCGAGCTGCCTTCAAGTGGCTAGAGGAACAAATCCGAAGTGAGCTCTATTCTCTTGGACGCAATAGCTACTTACCCAGCTACCCACCGCCGTCTAGCTTGAGTCATTCGCCGGTCGTACACCTTAGCTGACGCGCAACCTCTCTGACAGAGCTCGGCAACATCTCCCTCTCTGACGAAGAGTACCGGTTCCTGCAGGAGCACTGCAAGTATCTGTCAGCTGATTACCTCGAATTCCTCAAGGAGTTCCGCCTCCGACCCCGAGAGCAGGTCTTCACGACGTTTACGCCTGTCGGGGAGGACTCGGGCTCGGACTCCGACGTTGGCGACATCCACATGGAGATCAAGGGCACCTGGTCCGAAACGATCCTCTATGAGATTCCCATACTGGCGCTGACCTCCGAGGCCTACTTCCGCTTCATGGACACGGATTGGAACTACGAGGGACAGGAGGAAAAGGCCTTTGAGAAGGGCCTGCGCCTGTTGGAAGCTGGATGCACCACGTCCGAATTCGGCACCCGCAGACGCCGCGACTATCACACACAGGCGCTGGTGTTCCGTGGGTTAGTCAAGGCATCCAAGGAGGCGGCCGCAAAGGGCTTCCCCGGCAAGTTGACGGGGACGAGCAACGTGCACCTGGCCATGCGCTTCGGCATCCCTCCCGTCGGCACCGTCGCGCACGAGTGGTTCATGGGAATCGCCGCCATCACAAACGACTATGCCAAGGCCACCGAAGAAGCCCTGCGCCACTGGGTCAGCGTCTTCGGCACAGACCTGTCCATTGCCTTGACGGACACCTTTGGCACAAAGGAATTCCTCAAGGCCTTCAGCCTGCCAATTCGCCCGGTCGACGGCGGCAGGTTCGGCCCCGAGGCCTTCCGGAAGCCCGACGGAAGCATCAAGACGTATGCCGAGATGTTCGCGGGCGTGCGCCAGGACTCTGGTGACCCTGCCGAGTACGTCAAGCTGCTGCGCGACTACTATGACGAACAGGGCATCAAGGAGAAGAAGACTATCGTATTCTCTGACTCGCTCAACATCGACCGCTGCCTGGAGTATCTCGAGATTTCGCAAAAGTACGGCTTCCAGCCTACTTTCGGTGTCGGCACCTTTTTGACAAATGACTTTACGCACCTCAAGACGGGCACCAAGTCCGTGCCGCTCAACATTGTCATCAAGCTCAGCTCAGCTGCTGGTCGGCCGGCTGTCAAGATTAGGTGAGTGCCATATGTGCCAAAGAACCATGCATGATTGGATTGCGAGTCATCATCATCCTCGTAGATTTTCAAAAGCTGACAAACTTGACATCAGTGACAATATCGGCAAAAACACCGGCGACAAGGAGACTGTCGAAAAGGTCAAGCAGCAACTCGGCTACGTCGAGCAGGAATGGAAGGACGGCGACGAGACTGCGCGATGGGGCAGAGAAGAAGAAGACGCCAAAGCTTGAGGTGAACAGATTTTGGGGTCGGCAGGGAACAAACTGTATTGCTTTTGCCAATTTTTGCATTCTTCAATCATGCTTGAATGGGTTATCGGGTGTACTTTGTTGGAGAAGATGGTCGGAGGCTTCGTGTTGTTTTTCCAACTACCCACACCTGTGCGTTGATGATATACCCTTATAAAAGATAGACAAAGGATATGCCAACCAAGTCAAGGAACATGGCAACTGTACGCATTTCGCGAATCACATTGATTGATAACCAAGCGCTGTTCGGAATCTCGGTGATCGAGTGGTTATGCGGCTCTTACTCAAGGCTTGATCGATGGAGTAGCAGTAATTGCAGGAGTGCGTGACGGCATGAGAACGCATCACGAAGCCATCGGAAAACGAAGCCAACACAGAAAAACTGAAAGGCACATCAGTCAAATCAACAAGCATCACCATCCAGACCTTCCACTGAGTGAAGTTATACACATGAATTTTCAAGTCATATCATGAGGGCTGCCAGCTCTGTTTTCTATATCATGGACGTATTACCACCCCCCTGTCCTCGTTGCATCACATTGCAATGTGGAGTGCTTTCATCTTCGTTTGACCGACCCAACTCCAAGGCAACAAAAAGCATTGCCGTCGTCAGACCTCCTTCCCTTTCCCCATCCTCCTGAACGCCAGAATGATACCAGAAAAAGAAAGGTCAACAGTCGCAACAGGATAGGATCTAAGGGGTGCTTTTTGAGGAAGAATGGAAAGAAACAAAGGTATCATGTGTAGTTGACTCCACTGTCCTCCGTGGGTATAGTCAGGACAAATTCCTCCCTTTCTTCCACCCTCTTTTTTTTTTTTTTTGTCTAATTTGCGACTTTGTATGTTTGATAATGGGCAATCAACGTCATTGCATTCGTCCGACTCATGAATTTGAGCTGCAGATACCGTCGAATGCAGTGACAACAACCGTTTATCCAAATCAGCGCTTCCATCAGCGCTTCCATTGCGCCTCGCTCGAGCATCAGCAACGCTTCAAGAGGGAGGAGGGAGCTGTGCTGGTTGAGGCTTTCGGATGATTTTGATCTTGGGGCGTGCACTTGGAGCAGGTGCCGCAGCAGATGCCGCAGCAGATGCCGGAGCGGGTGGTAGAGCAGGAGCAGGCGCTGGTGCTGGTGCCGGTGCCGGCGCCGCTTGACTCGGCTCCGGTAGAGAAGCAGTCGATTTGATCGGAGATTTGATGGGTGACTTGATGGGTGATTTGATGGGCGACCTAAGCGGCGACATGCTGGACGATTTCGGCCCCGGCATCGGGGGACGATGCTTCGCGAAGATCTTACTAGTCGACTGAAGCGGAAAGCCCGAAGGCGAACCGCCCGTTGGCAGGGGCTTTCTCACCTCGCCAGAGGGAAGCGGCTTGCGCGGGGGCTTGGGGCCATTCGTGTCCTTGACTGGTCCCGATGAATTCTGCTCCTTGGGCGCCGCCGAAGGCAACGCGGTCCTACCCAGAATGCCAGAAGAGGTAGGAGTAGCCGAAGCACTCTTTGACGTCGGTGTTGGCGTTTGGCCCAGGATAACAGCCAGTCGTTTCGGGTTGGAGGTCTTGAGGGTGACCATGCGCCGCTTTTTCGGGGAAGCTGTAGGTATCTTGTCGAGGTTCGATGGCTGCTCCGGTTCCACCTTTGGTCTCTTCGATGACGGGACATTATCCTTTTCTGGTCGAGGCCGCTTAGCCAGTACACCAGGTTGGGACTCTGGCTTGACCGTCGTCTTGGGAGGAAGACCAGTGCCATTCGTTGGACGACCGGCGGCAACTATAGTGTCACTGGCAGTCGTCGGAAACGGAGCAGGGGCAGGCCGAGATGGTGAGAGTTGCTGTGCAGCCTTGGTGCTGATCTTAATCGACGATGGCTTTGGTGCTGGGAGAGGCATCCTGATGGCGGCGTCGGGCGCGGGCGGCCGTGGTGGAGGCGCTGCTGCACTCTTGGGCTTCGTCTTATAGTAAGACTTGAACTTGACAATCAACTACAAACTGTTAGCAATCCACAAGGGGCTGAGAAAGGGGGGGAAAGAAGAATATGTGACAACTTACCCGATCAGAGAGCTGCTGCGCAGGCCGCTCCACCGTCCAGCCCTTGGGCAGGTTAAGGGTGACCACCCAGCTTCTTGCTTCCTCAAACATCATGGCGGCCAGGTCAAGAAGCGATTCGACTTCAGCTCGTCCGAGGGCGGGGTGGTCCAATGCCTTGCGCATGGCAGTGCTGTAGTGCCTCTCATCGGCAGCATACGTCTCGTCCATTTCCTTCCTCAGAGCTTTAAGTGCCGCGTCCAGGTTCTCCTTTCGAGCAAACTTCTCCCTCCTGGCAGCCACTTCTTCAGCGCTATCCTGGATAAGCAACAGAGCATCTGCTTCATCCGAGGCAGGCTCGTTCTTAACGGCCTTTGAGTGTTCCCCGAATGCAATGGCAGCAAGCCCTCGAGCGACGGCTTGGATGAGTTTATCGCGGACAAAGGGCGACCGATCCGTCATGAGCGAGTAGAACAGGAAGGTGAAGAAGGTCGGATCCATCAGGGCTCCAAGGTCAATCAGAGCCTCAAAGCACTTGATGCGAATAAGGTCTTGGGTCCCGTCCAGCAAGTATTGTCCAAAGTCGGCGTAGTCCAATGGAATTACCTCTGCCTTCATGAGGCGCTGCTTCGCATCCAACCCTGCGATGGTCCATATATTCTGATAGGAGCTTGTCCACTCGTCACGTCTAAGGACTCGTTCTATCTGCTCCAGCGCCTGGTCGAGAAAGTGACGTTCTTCATCAGAGGGTATCTTGACTTGGCGTTTAAACCACTCGTCCGCCTGCGTCGGGATGAGCGACGTGGCCAGCGCCTCAACCAGAACGGCAATGTAGTGATGGTCGGAAAACGGATTGTTTTCATTGTTATTGAAGAGTAACTGGTCCAAGATGAACTGTCGGGCCTCGACAGGACAGTAGCCCGCACCATCTCTGACCTCGGCGATGGCCCTGATGATTGAGCAGCGGACGTTGTACTGTCTCTTGTCGGAGAAGTCGTTTGGCTGGGGTTGGTTCGTCTGATCATAACAAAACATCTCGCGATAAGCGCGCATGAGCTGGCGCAGACCCAGCATCGGGATGTCTTTGATGTTGGCTTGTCGGGTGAGGGCTTTCGCCGCCATGGTCCGAATACCGTGGAAATAGCGGCGGTCAACAAGCGTCCTCACGAGGAAGCCAGAGGCGATCGGATGAAGCGGGCCAGTGGACAGGTAGAGCATCGCATCCTGCTGGGCGACAACGTCTCGATCTTGCTGCAGCTGGGAGACGTACATGTACGGCTCCAGCGTCCTGTTCATGCTGCATGCCCACTCGAAATCGGCATCGACTCGGATCCATTCGTAGGACTCCTGGTCCATCTTCCGCTCGGTTTCTGGGTCCCATTCAATCAGTTCCCAATCACGTTGATCCTCTGGACTTTGCAGAACGTCTCCGAGGCAGTAGAGAAGAGCGTCGTCAGTGTTTTCGGGTATCTCCATGCTAGCACCTGCGTTATGCTTCTCCTTCATACGGCGCGTTCTCTTGAGGCGTTTGTACTTGGTGTTGTAAGGAATTTCAAACTTGGTGGACCGCGTGGCATCTTCGCGAATCTCCAGAATGTGCTCGTATGGCGTTCCGTCGGCCTCGTGTATCCGGACAGTCATCGGTCCAGTAAACAGCGGTTGAATCTCGCCGGTCTTGAGATGTGCCCTTCGTTCTCGGACCGCCCGCAAGAACTGGTCCTTGCTGAGCTCAATCTTTTTGATAGTCTGATGCTGTACCTGTATCAACATGAGTTCGACACAGAGCCGCTTCTTGTTGAATTTGGCCTTGACGTCGAACCGCGGACAGCCGGAGCCGTACACCCACTGGTTCCAGAAGCTCTCGAGGCGGTACTTGGCAGCCTTTTCGCACGTGGCTCGAAACTTTTCAGTGTCGAGGATGAGGAATTTGTCGCTGCCCTCAATCTGCGCCCTGGTCAACTGCTTCTGCAGAATGCGGGTCAATCCGTGGCCGCCGGATGCTTTGCTGAGGCGCTTATCGAGGATGAAAAACACGACTGGTGCCTTGAGTTCCATGAACTCCATTTCAAAATCGCCCAAGTGAAGGTTCTGCCCAAGGTCTGACAGTGAGGGCCGGTCGACATCCAACTCGACAAGCTTGTCCGACATCATTTTCATTCGGAACCGGTAATCATTGTTTCCACAGAGCTTTTTCATGAATAGGTCCGTCATGAAGTGCGCCATGCCAACAACAAGCCACATATCTCTACGCGTGTTGGGAATCATGTTGATGCCGATCCACTGTGATGTAAGAGTGTGGACGACTTTCCTTGTCGTCTCAATTTCCGGGTCGATGATATCCTCGGGATACAAGAGTCGATTGCTGACGAAGGCCAGAGAATGCAGTACCACCGTGTCCTCCACCATGTCATCCAGAAAACAGAGCTTGAAGTTGCCAAAGGGGTACTTGGCAAAAGTATAGGTGAAGTAGTCGGCAGCCATAGTCAGGGCCGCAGCAGTGTTGCGAACCCAGTCGGCTCGGCCAGGTAAACAATAGGCGTGGATCTTGAGTGCGCTCATCCCAAGCTTCACTTCGTCCTCTTCGGTTCGGGACTCTGACGAGAGATTGATGTGCTCAAACGGGCCAATGGCAAAGCCGAGCTTCTGCACGGAAACCTGCTTCTCCGGCTCGAAGATCATGATTTTCTTGTGGTCATCCTCAGGATCAACCGTCTCCTCCATAAGGAAGCCAGAACAGACAACAGACATTTCTCGCAGCTTGTCCTCCTCAGCGAGTTTGAAGTGAAAGTCATGGCCATCAGTCTGCGACTTGTCCGCGCCATTGTGAGATGGACCATCCTTCTTCGTCGCAAGTGCCTGCTGGAGGGCGTCACCGAGGGTCCGCGGATATTTGATGGATATCCTCCAGTCGCAACGAGCGCCGTGATCGTCGACGCAGGGGAAAATGCAGCAAGCAGTTCCCGGTTGTATCGAGTGGCGAGTGTACATGTGCGTGAATCGGTTGTCGAGCGGATCAACTCCCACAAAGTGCAGGCCGTCTCGGGGGTTCTTGGTCACGAAAGGAATGGTGATTTTGAATTGCTTGTGAGACTTTTCCACGGGATCCATACTCGACATTGACTTCCTAATGATCAATCTCGGTCGTTCCTGTTCCCCCTTGCCTCGAAAGTTGACCTTGAGCGAGCCGTAGACCGGCGTAAAGCCCTCGAAGCCTCTATTTTCGGCGGGCACGTCGGTTTTGCGGCTGTGAAAAATGGATCGAGCGCGAATCCGGCGAATGTCGTGGTGGTCGGCCCTCAGGTTCCAGCCCTTGGGCTGCGCGAGCTTCTCGTAGGGGTCGTGGTATTCAGCAGTCACCTTACGCTTCTGACCTTCCACGGGCTCGCCGTCGACCTCTCGCATCTCCGTGACCGTGATGTTGCTGGTGTCGATCTCGCACTGGGCAGCGTCCAGGAGGACCTCGTCGACTGCCTTGTCGGCAAAGGTGACGATGAAAATATTCGTTGTGCCATCGATGCGTCGCTCTCGAAAGTTGACCTCGAGGTTCACTTCCTGCTTGAAGACGAAGTATCCAGTCACAGTCCGGTCCTCGATGGGAGGGAGGCCATCGTCTCCGTCCAGCAGGGGGTGAGGCGACAGCGCTTCGTCCATGTCGGGCGTCGAGTTGGTGCCGCTGGTGCCGTTGGGAAGAGCTGCAGCCATGGTGGCGATGGCGGTGGTTTGAAGAGCGAGGTGGGAAGAGAAGGAAGAGAGGCGGGGCTCCGGCGAGCTTTATATGGCACAGTCACTGCATCGAGGTCGGTGAAGTCGTCGCGAGCGCATCTGAGACGAAGGTGAGGACTATCAGATCTGCGTCAGCTGCATCGCATCTGGAGTCGAGTTTGTCTGGCGCTGCTCGGAGCCCGAGGCCTGGGAGCAAGTCGCACGACGGCTGTGGCGACAGAGAAAGGGCGCCGCGGAAGCAGAACGCGATCTGGCACCAGCTGGATACGCCCAGCAAGGAGATGGAAAGACTGTGAAGCGCTGGCGAAGGCGACAAACTGGAAGTCGTAGCAAAAGGTCTGCTTAACAAATCCAAGTTGCCAGCGGCGGGCGCGCGTCTCTCGAAAGAAGCTCGAAAGGAGCACGGACCAGCTTGCCGCCCATTGTGGCTTCCGACTGGCCCAACCTTGCTGTACCCCAGCAGAGCAGCTTGTCCCGCCATTGGCCGGCAAGCCTCACGCATCGACGCATTGGTGACGGTGACGCCCTTTTGCCTGCATCTCAGTTTGTTCTCAGCTTCACATGTCTGTGTTTGCTGGGTTCAGGGTCACGCGCCTCGTGGGATTAGTATGCGATAAGTAACGTTGAACTTTGAATATTTTGACATCTTCCGCATGAACTGCGCATCCCCCCTTGGTACAACGACCCTATGACCATCGTAGGTACTGCCTACATGTAGTACTGCTATCGTACCTATCTTACATGCTGCTTGCTGGCCCCCAACACTTTCATGTTGCCAACATCGTCCTTGCACGAGTATAAACTGAGAACGAGTATGATATCACCTTAACCGCCAAACGCCCTGTAAAGCAGACCCCCCCCAGACGCCAATCTGTATTTTGCCCTCCCAGCCTCCCCGTGTGACGCCCCTGAGTAGCAATGATCCAATGGTTACCTACCTACTTCAAAGTCCGCAGCTCTCGCCTGTCCCTGCGCTTCTTCCTCTCACGCGCCTTTAGTGTCTCCTCATCCCGATACTCTTCCGGCAGGATGAAGTCGGCTTCCGCTATGTCGGGGATGGGATGACCCCAGGCGAGGATTTTTCTGCCGGCTCGTCTCTGCCTATTGAGAGCGCTCTCGCGCTCATACCTCTTGGCGAAGAAAGATTTAAACTCTCTTGGGGGTTCTGGAGGCTTCGTCGGCGGTGCAGGTTTGTGAGCAGGCCGTGACCGCTTGGAGTTTGCTGCCGCTAGTTTCGATCTCGCCCTTGCTTCTCGTCGCAACTGCTTGGCCGGAGAGGAGGTCTCGCTGGCATCGTCCTGCGAGGGTTCATCCCCTTCGACGTCGTCCTCGCTCTCGTCGCTCTCGTCGCTCTCGTCGCTCTCGTCGCTCTCTCTGGAGCGGCTATCCTCCCTTTCCTGGGATTCTGAGTCACTGTTGTCGCTTTCGCCTTCTCGCTCTGCCTTCTCGGCCAGAGCCTTCTCCTTCTCCAGCTTCCGCCGCTTCTCTTCAAGGTTCCAGTTGCGAAACTTGGCCAGTATCGCCTGGCAGCCCTTGATGAAGTGCTTCCGGGCCGGTTCAAACTTCTTCTTCTTCGACTCCGTCACGCCGCTGACACCCATGACTCTCAGCCAGTCATGGCCCTGGAGGCCCTCCAGGAGCCGAATGATCTGATCCTTTTCATGTTGCGCACGGCCCTTTTCGGTGTTGCGAATAGACCGCTCGACCCTTTCTGCCTTTTTATGGATCGGCTCGAACAAGCTGTCGGGTAAGGGGTCTTCAATGTTCTTGTTCTTGTGTTGAGCGTCCAGAAAGCCAAAATCGATCCGCTGCGAGTCGAACACGTCAGTGAACAACGCATCGCCGTATCCTCTGATGGGAAAGTCGGCGCCACTCGGGTTATGGTGGTGGTGGGGTCGAGGCCCAGTGCGGTGAGCGTCGGGGATCGCGCGCGACAAGCTGGAGTCGACAATGATAATCGGCGTGTCGGGGTTGAGTAAATCTGCAGAAAAGTTGGTCAGACGGCCGTGTGTGCAACAAGCAGTGCAGCATATAAAAGAAGTACGTTGTCGTTGACGAAAGGGTTTCGAGCCGAGTTCTCGCGCGGAAAACGCCCCCAGAGAGAAGAGGTAGGTAGGTAGGTAGGTAGTAGAAAGGGCTACTCACGTTGTTCCTTGGGCTCGTTGCCTATCACCTCGTCGTAGTCCGGGAAATAGGCAGACAGCTCGCTCTTGAACCTGGTGGCCTCCTGCGACCGCAGCTTGCGGCCCTGCTCCTTGGTGTCTCTGGTGTCGTCGGGGCGCGGCTGCAGGCGATCGAGCTCGTGCCGTATGCCATTGATTACTTTGGCCTGGTGCTTCGTCAGGCTGGCGTTGGGCGGCTCCGGGTCTGCGGCGGCTGCGGAGATGGGCGCGGGCGTGAGCGTGGGCGTGGGCGTGGACGTGGTGGCCGTGGACGCTGCTGGCCTGGTGGGCGGCACAGGGGCAACAGGCGGCGGCGGCCTACTCGTACTTGCGCTGCTCGCCACAGCGGCTCGTCGCGGTATCGGCGGCTGTACATTCACGGGCTCGCGAGGCAGCTGGGGCTTTGCGAGTATCTCGACGGCGATCCTCGTCTTCTTGTGCCGCAGGGCGTCGAGGTCGCGCTCGGCCACGTCGAGGCTTCGCTTTGTGCGACCGCCCGCCGCCGCCGCGCCGTGGTGGAAGGAGTTTGGCCCAGGCGCCGGGCGCGTGAGGGGGCTGGCGTTCACGTTACGGTCATAGGGGTGAAGGCCCTCAGCTCGCCGGTTGGAGCGGGTGATGGAGGCCATTGGCAAGCCGGAGCACGCCTGTCATGTTTCTTCAGGGCTGCTGCAGAGGGCGCTGTCGCTTGGCGGGACACGCGTTGCCTCGACGTCTTTTGCTCGATGGGCACCGGATGCCGCTTTGTAATTTTCGTGC
>LFMI01000624.1:90345-102894 GCA_001050175.1 Trichoderma parareesei | reverse complement strand
TTTTTTTTTTTTTTTCCTTAGCTACCTCCCAGCTTAGTAGGTACTCCTCCAGCTGCTCCTCCCTTCCTTGCGTGCAGAAGGGGGGCTCTAGCGCCTGCGCGCCATGGGAGTTTGGCGGTTCTAGCGAGTGCCTCCAGTGGCTCTTGTCCCCCGAACCGCCTGGGAGGTGGCGTCGCTACAGCGGACCTGCTCACTAATTTCCAGCGGGGTGCTCAGCCTCCTTTAGAGCTGGAGCTTGCAGGGCACTCGGAGCTCTGGCGCTCCCGTGCTTCGAGCTCTTTGCATCGACACGAGAGTGACATGTTGATACCTTGCATTCATGGATTCTGGGAGATTCTATCTGAAAGACAAGCAGCTCTCTCTCTCTCTCATTTCCGATATATGCTAGGCTTCTCACTCATTGATTCATGACTACTGCCGTGGACACATTGTAAGTTGATAGACATATGGATAGCTATTATAACACTACCCGGTATTATTACTCGGTATGTAAGGAAAGGAGAGCACAGTGTGTCAATGAACCAATGGTCGTTTGTCAAATTCGCTCGTCTATGCATCATACAGCAAGAATGAGTTGATCTAAACAACAACAAAATAAAGAAAATCAAGGGGGTATTTTTTCATGTACCGTAACAATCCGATGCAACCAGAATGAATGCCTTGAGCCAAAACAAAGCAGTGCTTTTCCCCTTCAACGAGACGGTACGCTCCTCTTCTCAGATGCCTGCCCAGCCGTGGGCACGAGGTGAAGCTTCTTCAGCGCCTTGATGGCCGTCTCTTCCACGTGCGCCTGCTTCTCGAGTTCGGTCTGCCGCTTCTGCATCTCCACCACTTGCCGCTCCTTCTGCGCGCTTTTGCTCGTATCCTTTTCCTCTTCCTCTTTCTTCTTCATCTCCTTGGGATGGATCGTCTTGTTCTTCCTGTGAATCGCCTTGTGCACAAGGTCTTTGCCCACTCGCCGAGTCTTGGTATATGTTTCCAAGCCCAGGAGGACGGCGTATGCCTTTGATATCGGCACGTGTCCCACGTCGACGCCTTCAGCCTTGAGACTCCGCACAAAGGCGCGGAAGTTGGACGTCGGGGGTCGGTAGTGCCCGCTGAGGGGCGATAGGAAGGTGAGCTTGCCCTCCTTGATGCCGATGAGTCCTCCAGCGGAGATGCGGGCGCCTTGGAGGAACGACGAGTGCTGAAATGCGCCCGCCTGCTTGATACCGATGTAGAGCCTGAACGACGTGTCCGCGACAAAGATCCACGTGCCGTCCTTGACCGTCTTTCGTAGCAGCTTGTTCAGGGTCGACGTGGCGGAAAACTGCTTCACTTTCTTGACGTCGCGCGAATCAGGCGGCGGGTTGGTGTGGTGGGTGTGTTTGTCTGGACGATGTTGCTCGTGGTTCGGATCCGAGTACGAGGCTGATGAGCTCGAAGTCAGCCCGCTGGACGATTCGGCGTAGGGATTCGGCTCTACCGCCGGCCGCCACGGCGGTGCTGGATCGTCTACAGGAACGATGCCATATATGCTGTCCCTGTACTTGTCGCTCGTGTCGATGGGCTCGCCGTTCTTCGCCCAGCAGAGCCGGCCCTGGTCGTCGACTGTGGCCAGATAGTACTGGCGCTCCTCTCGTGACAGATACCGGACCTGGTCCCTCTCCAGTTGGTCTCGCGGGCATGTGTCGAGCGAAATGTATCGCCCCTCGCCATAGTCGAGCCAGTAGAAGAAGTTTTCGTTGGTGTCGGCTTTCCTCCATTCCTCGTGGTACATACGCAAGTTGGTTCCGTACCGGTGCTTCTGGTCCACGATCTCTAACCAGTACTGCAGCCCCAGCGTGAGAGCAGTTGATCGCCGCTGGGCATTGGCCTCTTCTCGGAGCTTTCTCAGCTCTTCCTTTTCCCGGGGCGACAAGCCAGTCGATGCACTTGAGCTGTCGGAATCGGACTCTTCCTCCTCGTCATCGTGGCCGGCTCGCAAAGCAATCATACCCAGCTTCTTCCAGTTCGACCGCGCGATGGCGTGGACATCGTTGGGATCACCAGATGACAGCGTATCTTGACTCTGACCGGTGAATGACCTGCCTCGAGGGCGTGTGGTTTCGCGGAACTGGGCCTCGCGAATGGCCGTTATCCATCTCGTGCTCGGATCTAGTGTGAAGCCGTCCATCGCTCGCCTTGCTCGATAGCCCCGGAATGTCTTCTGAATAACGCGGGCCGCATCGCTCCTCTCATCGCTCCTATCTGACTGCAAGCTACGCCTGCTCTCCTGGTGTGATCTGCGCTTCTGCTCCTTGACTCTTTGCCTGATTTCCTCTTCCTTTTCCTCTTGCAAATGGGCAATGCGCTCAAACTGTTCTCGAGACGGCGGTATCAGCGAGTCCAAATACTGTTGCGACTTGGCTGAAGAGGAGGTGAGGGTGGAGAAGCTGGAAGTGAAGCTGGAGCTTGTCGGGTTTCTGGAATGCATGGCTTCTGGTCGTCTAACACGTTCATACAGCGCCTGGAACCTCCCATGGGAGACAACAACTTCTGCGAGGTTGCATGTGTGGCCGACGAAGACGACGAATTAATCAGAAAGCTACCCGGCGTCGGCTTATACTGTCAAGACTCGATCCGCTAGAAAGTATTGTCGAGCTGCAAACAGAAAGCTGAAGGAAAGTTGAAGGTTGGTCTAGAGCTTCGGGTTGTCCGGCAGAAGCTCCGGGTCTAAGAGCTGAGCTCCAGGTCGGCGGCAGGCTTTATATCTGGCTTCTCTTTTGGATCACAGGCGGCACTGCAGGCACGGGAAGACGGCCCTTTAAGACGCTGATAAGAACTAAAAAAAAAAAAGAGACCCGTGGCCGCCTCGACGGACCCAATGAACAAGCGGTACGTCTGCTGGACCCGGTAACATGTTTGCTTGGGCGCTGACCACCTATTAGACGGGCCCCTGAGCTGGGGATTCTGTGCCGTTTGTTGATGACGGGGTGACGCAAGGACCCAAAAGCGTCGGGGCGTCCAGCAAACCATCATGGCAAGGCGAGAGACGCTCCGCCTCCCATCTGAGATCTGGGGCCATGATGGGCGGGACTACAAAGTGCTGGGAGAGCCGGATGCGCACTGGAGGGGAGCTCAAGGGAGCTGAAGTGACTTGGAGCTGGCTCGCCCTGGGGATGTGTGGCACGGGAGTTATTGCAAGGTAGATAGGTAGGTATGTAGTACTGTGTTATTTCCAGAGAAACTTATGGATCAGAAACCAAAGAGTCACCTAGGGATGCAGTAAGATGACGTGACGTGGGTCTGTCTGTCCTATCTGCCAAGGTCCCTGTGAGAATGGATTTGAAAACGACGCGAATGAATCCCGGAGTTTGCCCTATCTCAATGTGAGAAGAGACTGTACATACATGTGGTCTTATCCTCCTGTTTCTACCTCATTCGTTCAAGGGAGAACAAAACCAGGGGATATAGATCTTCTCATGAACCAGACATCTTCACATGTATTACATAGGTAGCAGAAGTAGTTCGACAAATACATTACCACGCACCACACAGTGACGCAGCTGTCAGCCTCGTGCATGCGGAATCCTCCGAAAATCTCTTGGGGACAATCGATCTTCCATGTCGCCCCTACCCAAATCCGCTGCGCCCAGCCGAGACGGGATTAGGGTAGGATTTCCGATCATCATGGCGCCTCTATTTTCTGTGTCTGTCTCGGAAACGGCACGCTCTGGGCCAAGCAAAAGAGGATGAACGCTGCGGTTCGCGGTTCTAATGGTTGGCCCTGTGCTAGTATTACAAGGTAGGTAGGTATGTTAGTACTACTAGTAGTAGGTAGGTAGGTAGTAACGAAACATGTTTGAGGCGGTGCAAGGCGGAGCGGAGCTGTGCTGGGCGTGACATGGGGGATGAGAGAGGTTGGGGCTTATTCTGTCAGTGATTGAATGCAATAGTACCTAGTTGGACGAGATTGATGGGATGTGGAATGTGAGGAGCCGCATGCAGAGGTGTTACATGTAATACTATGTTCTGGCAGCGGCTCGGGCGAACAGGGCGTGGCATGATAGGCATGGAATCAACGGTGGTGCAGCGCGCATCGCTCAAGGGGTGAATGCATGTATCATCGTCGCAGGGGGTTGCTTGAGCGCTCAGATCATTCATACAATTGGATCGTCTGTAACCTTGCTCAGGATTCCTCATCATCATTACCTAGTTATATCCTCCTACAAAGGCTGATTATTATACAAGACCGCATTATCCTGCCACCATTACCCTACCGTATTCAGTCTCAACGATGCTAATAACACAGGCATGCACAATACTGAGTACGGAGGACGTGCTCAGCATACATGTATAATAAGAAGAATGTTGCCCAAAAGAGGAAAACCTCGGCTTCATCGTCGTCCGGTTGCACCTGGGTGCTCCTCTGGTGTTTTGCGACCCATGCGCCGTTGCCCTGACTTTCCCTTTCCCCTCTGTGTAAAGATGCTGTAAAAGACATTCACGATGCGCCACGTGAATTACGCAAAGAGAAAGTCCTTAAGAACAGGTGAACCGGAAAACTCTGGGTTCAACATAATACAGCTGCGAGGAAGCGCCGTGTTAGTCTAGGTATGTAGGTACATGTAAAGTCCATGCAAGCTTCAATATTGGGCAGAGACGCAATCCATACTTTAGAAAATATTGCAGCCCGGCGCGGCGCTTCTCTAGAAACTTGGGGCGAAACTTGAAGATTGCGCTTTTCGGCGGGAGCTCCGGCACGGCGGCCTTGAAGTTGGGAAACGAGGATGTGAGCTTTTGCCGGAAGTCGTCAAACTCGGAGTAGCGCTTTCGGATATTCATGAAGCTTCCCTAAAAAGATATCGAGCCGTCAGACAAGGGCTCTCTCTCTCACACACAGGTTGCAACAACAATAACAACACCAAACGCGAGAAGATATTGGGGCAATTCGATGCCCCAAAGCAACTTCGCGCAAAAAAAAAGGAGACTGGCAGGAAAAAGGAAAAAGGACTCACACTCAACGTTTCGACCCGGACGTTCCAGACGACGAATGCGCCAATGTTGGTGTTGCTCCCGTTGACGACAATGTAGTCGGTAATCTCGACGCTCTTGGCCCAGCACGCACTGTTCCTGTCGTCATCGCTCGTGTCGTTGTCGCGCAACGTTATCGGCAGGATGGACTCGGCGGACACATTGGAGACGGTGCGCTGGTGCGCAAAGGCATGCGGCCAGTACGGCGGCGGCGAGGTGACTGTGGCGGAGCTCGGCGATGTCGTCGCGTTGCGCAGCGCTGCCTCGTCACCCTCGCCCTCGCCCTCGGCATGATGGCTGGCTTGTTCTCGTCGCGAGGCGGCGCTGTCTTCTCTGGAAGCAAGCTGCGTGTCCAGCCTGCTCAAGGTGCGACCCGGCGCTGCCGCTGCGCTGCCAGACTCGCCCGCCGGCGGCCGTGGCCCTGTCTCGCTCGTCAACTCGCTTGGCGCATGGTCCTCGTCTACAGCCGGCGCCATTCAGCCATGTGTACAAGTATCGCAAGTTGCTCGCGTGGCTGTCTGTCTATCGAGAGTGCGTCTGTCAAATCGAAATCTGAGCCGCAGCCCTGGAGGGGCTCTTGGGATGCCTTGGCAGCAATTGTGATTGCGCGCGGGGACTCGTCAAAGGATCGGGTCCGAATGCGAGAGAAACGGGACGACCGGGATGTCGTGATTTCGATGCCGTCGGAGGTCTGTAAGGTATGGATTGTAATGGAGAAGCTGGCGGTTGCAGATGGAAGGGATCCATGAGAGTCTAGAAGGGACGTTCTGCTGGAACTTGTGGCCTATTCGCTCGCCGTCTTACACGGCCTCCGGTTGGCAAGCAAATAAATGGCCCGGCAGTCCGGCAAAGTGGCGTAACGACTGGGAACTCCCACACGGCAGCTAAAACCTGCCACGACGTGGGGTACCTGATGTTTCCATCAAAGTTAACAAAAGCCATGAGGCTGTGACGTAGTGGGATTTTGTCGACCACCTTATTACATGTCGATGGTCAAGCCACGACGTTCACCTTGGGTTATGTCCATCATGATAGAATGCAAGGTATGCAAATATTTTTGCATATGAATGAAAGGTCTTGTTATTCTTATACGATAATACTACTAACTGCAAGACATGGCGTGAGAGCTCCACACAAGGCTTAATTTCCAAGTTGTGGAATCCATGGCCAGGAGCCCATGTGGCAGATTCGTTTTCAAGGAGCGGCTATCGAGAGCCTCAGGGACCTGTGGAGCGACATGCTTTTTGGCGTAGGGCCTTTTCCTGGTCAGATCGTGAACCAGACGTGTGGTTCTATCGTACATAAGTGGCCGCTTGCTCGCACCACCGCTGCATGACTTGGAGTCAATTGCTTCGAGCTCGGCTGACATGGTGTCTTGTAATCAGCTATTCACGCACCAGCTCGTCAGGATCTATGCGTTACTCTCTCCAATACCCGGGCAGTGCTACGCAAAGCTCTCGCCAACTGATATCCTACTCCCTTTCTCGGTATATACGAAGTTGTGTCTGCTGCCTGGGCACATGTATCTAGAGTTGCTTGGTCACAATGCTGCCGTCAAACAAAGGGTCATGGAATGGTAATCTCGGCTTTCGGGCATGAGCAGTGATGCCACCGTTAGGTGAGAATACGCTACATGCATGCACCTTTTGCTAGCGTTCGATGGTTCTGTAAGGGATGTCTGGTGGTGTGTCATGGCTAAATGTATGGAACGGTTGATTTGTTCGGTGAATGTGAGCCCGACGTTGCAGACCCTCGTATTGGCTTTTCGCCAAACATTTTACCACGCCACTCGGTTCTATTCTGCTTCTTGCATGTATAGGCGACAGACATGATTAGTCTCTCGGCGAATTAATGTGACCTAGAGAGTCTGAGTAAATCAGCCATTACAATGGCGGTGATGATGAGCTGTCCCTTTTCACTCCCTGCCGCATGAGCAATGATGGGCTGACTCCAGTGGTTATATGTAGGCCCTTTCAGTGATTGGATCCAAGGAACACGAAGCATCGCATGCCCTATCGACTCGGAGCCGTATGTACATATCAATGCTCCTCCATCTTAGAGAGCAGGACACTCACTGCTTGGTACGATACGGCATCCTGCTCGGGTTGGCAGCTGTGCGGCTGCTGCTGGCCAGCATTCATGTTTCCCTCTCGCCGAGAGACAGTTTGGTGATACTATGTGAGATTGTGGCAGCCATTCTTGTAGTATGCTGTCGCCTGTCGCCACTCTCTCTCCATCACTCAGGTGCTCGTCTGAGACAGCCAGAGCAGACGACATTGCGCTGAACAGCCAAAAATAACCACCGTCGACCGACAACCGGTTGCTGCGAGGCTGAGACATGCCCATATAGGGCTTTCGATCGATACTACAACGGAGCGCTCCGTTGCATGAGAGACGCCATTGGGCAGCCGCCCTCACCGTCTGTTGACCGTTCCGGAGAGGCGCCTACTACCTGTAATAAAGGGGCCCTGCACATGTGAACCAAATCGTAATCCGTTGCCATGTCATTCATACCCATATTAATCCAGCGGCCTTGGGTCCGATACGGTGTGTCGTATCTTGGCGCCAACGAAAGAGTACCTAACATTGAGTGCCTAGAAAAAGAACAGAGTAGTGATCTCAAGTTGCATCAAGAGTCCTGCCTCTTCATGCTTGGAAGCTCGGGGATGATCGTCGTCTGATGTGATGGATAATCAGCGTCCAATTTTCCTTCTCCACACAACAGTTCTAAACGGGACCCTGCTGACTGCTGACCCTCTTTATAACGCTCACGCAGGCCTGAGCTCTCATTCGCGAATCGTCGTGCTGGTTCCAACGTCGTCCCTCCAATTTGGCTCTGCCCCAGATTCTCAGATCTGCGAGCCAAGCTTTCGATGCTGGCGGCAGTGGGCATTTCTGCTCTCTCGTATCGTCGTCTGTAAGATTACTTGGAGGTGATATATGGACACTGTAAGAGTAGGTAGTATGTGCGTTTAGATACGAGCAGAAGCGCCCTGTTATGTAACTCCCGAGCCTTGCCTCCATCATCATCACCACCCCGGGGCTGCTTGAGTGGATGCTCATGGAAGCACTCGAACGGGGCTGCCTGTCTGTGCTCGTCAGGCCCCCATGCAACTGAGACTGAAGCATATTTGCGCAGAAATGACACCGAGCAACCAACTGCCTTCTTGGGCGGGGAGGAGGAATGGAGTCGTGGCCAGGATCGGGGTGCATGTCTCTGACAGGTCATGTACCGCCCTTGTAGCTCGCCGACTCCGAAGGGCGGTCCTCGCGCACATTCGAGCCTCAAGAATACGCGAGAGTACTGCGGACCTGAAGCAACAAACCGCACACAGGCTCCCGTCCTAACAGCTGAGGGTAGCGAAGTTGGAGGATTCTCATTCAATGCTCAGATAAAGTACGTGAAGTGTCAGTGAAGCCATGAAATCGTGCTTGGACAGAGGGCAGCTCTCGTCCGTACAAGCATGTCTTCCCGCGCCCCTCCTCCCTTGGCCTCGCTAGGACTCTTTGCAATGTTACAGGCATGATGATCGCGGCCTGGTTGTGTCGGTGGATCTCCCCACGAATGTGACTGTTCAGGCCAGCAGAGTCGGCTGCATTCCTCGCGGATCTTGTTACGATGTCAACAGGCTTCATGACGGCCTCGTCTGCCTCCTCTGAAGCCGTTACTATTGCTAGTGTGCGGAGAACGCGGAGCATTTTCGCCTGCCTTCTGGACGTGCCTACTGGTCGCAAGTGTCTGCATAAGGTCGAGTCCGTAGCTCCCGTCTCCATCTACATACATGCATAGCAGAATACGAAGGGGGGCGACTGATACGGCGTAGAATGGATGGGTGGCTCTCTCTCTCTCTCTCTCTCGATTACCCATTCCCTTCGTCAACGACCAAGCGGAGAATCCTGGCTCAACGGGCGACAGGCTCAACTGCCCTCGGCGCTGGCTAGCGGGCTCGTAATGCTGGACCCCCGTCGACTTTGCCTGCGGCACGGCTTGATGGGAGAGACCGCCCGAGGAGCCGCACGATGCCCTCAGGCTATCGCGGTTGTACTCGTAGTACTCGTACGCATATCGTATGAGGGGTGGATCGCTTCAGAGAATGAGAGGCCAGAGTCGGACAGCAGAACGCCAGTTGTCAACACTTGTGCCACGGGGAATTGCAGAGAGAGAGCCTGGCGTACTAGGTACATGTACGTTAGACGCCATTGGCAGATCCAGCCTCTTCTCGTGTGGTGCCCTTTTTCTTTCCCACCCGCGAGAGTAAGCCGCTCGGTTCATTTCCCAGCCTGCCCAGAAGCTCATAAAAAGGGGGGGAGGAGGCTAATAATACTGCAAGCTCGGATCTTTCCACTAGCGAAGACGCGCTACTACTGCGCACTAGCGGGCAATTTGACGATGGATGGGATGACTTGTAATATGTATGTATTGAAGGTGCTCGTAGCTTTTCGAAGCCCTCCCTCTGTTTCCGCCTCAAATTCATGTATCTTGTCGAACATTGTTGTTTTGACTCTACGTATGTTCAAAACGCTGTTCGATACTTTGTAGATAGCTGCTTCTGGTCGCCACTTGGTGCAAAGCTTCTCAGCAATTGAGTGCGAGAAGTGCAGTAGCAGCAGCACTAGATCGAGCTCCAGACGCAACCTTACGAGGTACCGCTGCTTGTTAGCACGGCACTATCACGACTCGCGGCATCGATTCGTCTCTCTGCATCCCTCTTTTCCACCTGCACCTATCGTAGTACAACTACAACCCAACCACCAAGTACCGGCACTCCATCGCTCAAGTACAAGTCTACAAGCAATGTGAGACCCAAGGGGGCCCCGTTTGCTTTGCCCAGACGGTGGCCTGTGGAGGGCAACACGAACTGGAGCTAGCCTGATACTGAAGCTGGCCGTTTGTGCGTCCATCGGCTTGATAGGGATGGAACAGCTTCCAGCAGCTGGGGGGCCCGTGGACAGACAGACACTCCTGGTCTCGCTTCCCACCCGCCCTGGTCACTCTGGCTCTTCTGGAGACATCCCGAGCCGGACCTCCGCCGCCTCCGCCGGCCAGCTCATAAAAGTGCCAGGTGCTTTTCTCGCCGCGTGCCTCCTCCTTGGTTCTGTCCTGCTTCTGCTTCTTCTTCTTCTTCCTTCGCCGCCGCTGCCATCTCTGTCGTTATCGAGTCGTTTGTTCGAGCTCCTTCTCCCTCCCCCAGTCTCTCGCTTCTGGATCCGCAATTCACTCTCCTGCGCCTGCCGGTCGTTTTTACATAATCTGTGAGTCCTCGCCCGAGCTGCTTCCTCCGTCTTCTCTCCTCCTCTCCCTCCTCTCCTGTCTTCATATCTCACGTACAAGCATTCAATTGTGTATCGTTGCAGGCTGCATCACTAACACCGCTCGGCGACAGGTCTCTCACATCATCATTGGCCTACCCCCTCATCACGAAGCGCGTCTTCTCCCTCGGCATAATATCACACACAACAGTCAAGATGGTGTCCCTCAAGTCACTTCTGGTCACCGCCACCATGGTTGCCGTTTCGATAGCTAAGGACTACTACATCGATCCTGACAGTGTTCCTTTGTCAACAAGACGTGAGATATGAACTTGTCCGCCGAAGAAGTTCTTCGAAACTAATGGGGATACAGAGAACTGGTGCAACTCGGAGACGTCGACGTGCCCCATCATCTGCCAGCAGACCACCAACAAGAAGACGCTGGTCAACGAGTGTAATCCTGTACGTCACTGGATCTACCATTGCGAGGCTACTGTGCTCAATGCTGACGATGTCTGTTACTACTAGAAAACGTTGAGCTATGGCTGCCTCTGCGGTGACAACAAGCAGCCCAACATCTCCGAATACACCCTGACGCTGCCATTCTTCATCTGCCAAGAATACGTCGTTCAGTGCCGAAACAACTGCGGAGGAGACAACACTTGTGCTTCTAACTGCGCCGAGGACAACCCTTGCGGTGCCACTGATCCCAAGCGGTACAACACGACCGCCACTGCTACTCAGACTACGGCAGAAAGCACCTCCACTACAGCAGGTCCCGACACCATCTTCACCGGTACCCCCGGAGGAGGAAGCAGCAGCAGCAGCGGCAAGGGCAAGTCGATGGCAGCCCCCGCCGTCGAGGTTGGACGAGCCTATGGACTGGCTGTCCTCCTTGGAACCATGTTTGTTGGGTTTGCCATGCTGTAAGACGATGGTGCTTGAAAAGGAGTCGTGCGATCAAGCAAACATTTGGGGGTGCTCGGGAGGATCGCTCATAATGGTTGATTGGTTTGGGTTTTTCATTGGAGCGTGCGCTTTACATTGGTATTCCTCGAAGTTGGCATATATGTACGGGGTGAGGTTGGACTATGAAATTACTAATACTTTTTGCATGCCTGTTTTGATACGATACAATTGATACGATTATAATTGCTTGCCACTTTGGACTGGCCGCATGCCTCTTGTCTTGTCCTTTATATTTCACCTGGGTATTTGGAGTTTGATAATTCGAGCACATGATTTGCTGCCGTATCTTACCTTAGCACCGTACATCGGGGGCGGAAAAACCAGTAGCAGTCGACATGCATTTAGGCTACGCGGTTGATCTTGCATGGATGAAGGCATTGGTGCGAGTCTATTCGGACATGTGAACTTTTTGTTGAGCTTTGGCACATGATGCTTCCCAGATCACGCGATCGGTCGCGGAGTAGGTGGTTGACATCATGGCGAGGGAGAGGCTCGATGCATCTGCAATATCGATACGCACGGCCTCCCTCGAGGAGACTCTGTGCAGGGTTTACGTGCATATTGAGGGGATAAGGTCGCTGCAGGGAGGAAGCCTGCCGATTGAGCGATGAGGCATCAGATGAAGCTGGGGACTTGTAGGTATTTTCAGCAGGCTTCTCACCTCGGTACCAACTACCCAGATGTGTTGTACATCTAGAAAATTGTGATGCAATTTGATCATGTCTTCTGCTCTCTTCGACTGCTCTTGTCCTCTAGTTTCCACTCCTTTGTAAAAGATAACCTATCTCAAACTAACGGTTGTCCATCTTGGTGCCACAGGATTGCGTCGCCAGCAATCAAGGCCATGACATGTAGCGCTTCCTGCCGGCCCATCGATCCGGCATGGCTAACATCACACATCACACTACCCGTTAGCACCTGTGATACCCAAAATGACTCAATGACGTCCCTTTTTACATCAAGTCAGGTAGAAGTGCCTTGCAATCCCCAACAACTCACAGCGACTCACCAGGTACCGCTACTCCGAAAGCTGTGAGCGTCTGAAGTCGGGGAGATTGGTCCAAATTCGACATGCGCCTGGCTGGCGGCTTTCACGTGCTGGCGTCCACAACACCAACTAACTGGCAGATTACGCATTGGACAGTGGGGCCCGCGTCAAAGATCCCCCATTAGGCGAGCCGTGGAAGCTCTCCAGCAGCTCTCTGGGGGCTTCTCGGGCCTCCTAGCGCCTCCAGCTCAGGGGACTGGGACGGGTTTAGCGGTCCAAGAGGCCCACGGGCAGATTTTCCGAGGTCTCTTTAGCAGGGGTCCGAGGGACCACAAACCGTCCCTCCT
>LFMI01000624.1:53977-76864 GCA_001050175.1 Trichoderma parareesei | reverse complement strand
TTTTTTTTTTTTCCCGGGTTGGGTGATGCCTTTGCTCATGTTCAATGTTGAGTCGATTGGTTGGCACTCAACTATCACATTCACAGCTTGGTCATCTGCAGGCCTGACACCCTCTCTCTTCGCCCGCTTGTATCTATTCGTGCTTGGGCATGTGTGCAATATACACGCGGAGTAAATTCCATGAGTACAGCATACCGAGGTGAGCGCATTCTCTTCTTCTTTCCTCCTTCTGTCTCTATTCAAACCCGAGCAGAAAACACGGCCGAGCATCAGTCGCCACCGGATCTACCCATATGCCTTCCGTGTGGCGTGGCCAAGAGATCAAACGTGCCCCGAAGACATGTAGGTAAGGTACGTGATGAGTGAGGATGGTGCTTCACTTCGCCCTGCCACACCCACACTTACCTACATACCCAGCAGGTGCCTAGCTAAGGAGGCGATTCGTATTTCCAGCCGCAAGCTACCTCATGTATACCGACCAGGTACTCCGCACACCTGCGCTCTACATGAGATATCGTAGAGGTTACGAGGCAGCCTCGGAGTACCTTCCGAGGCCAAGTATCCCGTCTGTACCTCATGTAGTAGTGGTAGTGCGCCCATACCCAGACGACGTTGGGCACTGGTGGCTGCGGGCCGTTGAGGCTCGGTAGGATCGACATCCCGTCTGTCGTCCGCCGAGTGAGCATGAAGAGGACGTGCCAGCCGCATGTACTCAGTGAAGTAGTAAGTGCATGTGCTCGGTCTGATGACGTTGCATGTACTGTGCCGTGTGATGCAGGTAAGTCTCACCTTGCATTCCGAGTCATGACTATCACGGCCTTCAACGTCAGCCTCTGCAATGATCACGCACCGTAAATTGCCCTTTCTCGGTCCCGGAGGCTCTCACTAAGAAAGGTCCGGATGTGCTCCGTTTCGTGCTCCTTGGAAGTCAGGTCATGTTGCTGTTGAGCAACTCGAGTAGACCAACCGATGGCTCGGTGATGCGTTGGAAGTTGCACCAAGCCCTCTTCGTGGTATGCATGTCCATGGGTACGACTACTACTAACTGTAGCGCGCTTGACAAGGCCCCTCCAAGGCCCTGTACCTTTTGCCTCCAGCACTGTGGCCCTGGCCGTCCAGAGGGGTCGTCTAGTGGGATGGCGCTGTATCCGTAGCAGCCCGCCAATCCCGCGCCGCCGCCAGCCAGCCCGGTCCCTTAGCGGGCCAATCAGGCCCCTGCTGCAGAAGCTCGACGGCACCACTGCGCTGCAGGAGCGCAGATGCCCCGACAGCCAATCAGCGAATGACTAACGGGCTGGGCATCTTCCAGGATTTGTACTTGTACTTGTACTTGTACCAACACCGGCCAAAAGAAGGCCTCGAACCGACTTGCACCGCTCAGCACCTTCGTCCTACTTCTGCTTCGCACGCCTCTGCTCTGGCTCCTTGTCGCTTCTTCGCTGGCCTCTGCGCAGCATCGCCGCCAGTCCCCTCCCCAACTGCTCTGCCAGCAGCCCGGCCGCACGCTTCCCAGGCCGCTCGCCGCCCCTCGTATGGCGCTCTTATGATGCTGCACCGTCGCCCGTCGCCTGCCGCAGCCGTGTAAACCCGCCTCGAGACGCGATGGAGAAGAAGCGGAAGCTCCCTGCGAGGACGTCGGCCCGCGTCGAGAATGCCAACAAACGCCGGAACTTGACTCCGCGAGCCGACCGCTCCGTCACGCCTCCTCCGCCGCCCGAGCCTGTCGTCAAGGAGCCGTCGCCAACGCCGCCGCCGCTGCTGCCAACCTCGCTCCAGCCCGGGCAGCCGTTGCCCACCGTCGAGAATGCGCAGCCAGATGACCTGTCCGCCAAAGAGTATCAATCAATTTCAGAAAGGCATGTTCTAGCAACAATATCGTCGTAAAGCCCGCGCTCGCTAACCTACTTTACCCTCCACAGTGGCGTTCTTGCGGAATCCCTTTCGCGGTCTCGATATCGATGGATCAACGATGGGCTCTTTGAAAAGTTTTGGACCAAGCCTCACAAGCGCAAGGGCGTGCTGAACGAGGATCCAAAGAACCCTCCCAAAGACAGCATGACCCGAGTCGGCAACGTCACCATCACCATCGAGCCGCACATCTTCGAGGCCACCATGTACGTGGTCAAGGAAGCCAAGCAGCGTCCTCCCCCGCCCCGGACACCGCAGCAGGTGCCAAAGTCACCGGCAGTGTCTCAGCCGCCTGCCCAGGCGCAGCCGCCGCAACCGCAACCGCAGTCACAGCCTCAGCCGCTCGCCCGGCCGGTGCTTCAATATGGCCCCCCGAATGGCTCAATGCCCCCTCCGCCTGCGCCTGGATCGGCGGCCTCGACGCCAATCCCAACCGCAGCCACCACCCCCAAGCCCCTCGCTGCTCCGAGCCCTTCCCAGCGACCAGCGACGTCCTCGCCGAGCATCTCGGGGCTTCAGCCTACACCTTCGCCGCTTACGACGATCAACGTAGCGACATCTCCATCGCCCAGCCCGGCACTCTCTGCGCAGCCTGCTGGCCTGCCCCCTGCGCCTCCACCTTCACTTCCGGCAGCAGCAGCAGCTCCCCCGCCTCCGATTCGACCGCCCACGAACCCCCTTCCAGGGCAGCAGCAAGCTTATACCGGCACACCGTTAGCGAGGCCACCACCACCACCACCACCGCCGCCGTCGTCCACGACTGCAGCGCCGCATACACGACCGGCCAATGCTGGGCCAGCTCAGTCTCCAGCTGGGGGAAAGCCAGCAGCGCCGGTTGCGGGACGTCCTCCGGCAAAGCCTGTCCCCAACGACCCGGTGATTGCTCTACTGGCTCAGAAGGCTTCGGGGGATCCGGAGCTGCGAGACCTCATGAAGAGGGTTGCCGTCGGTCAGGCTAAACAAGGGGAGCTGGACCGCTTCCAGAAAATTATTGATCAGTTGAATGCGGAATATCGGCGGAGCGGCGGACAGCAGGGTCCTTCGGCCGACAGGCTGCTTGTAGACGGAAGGACAGTTAAGTATTTCGCAGATGAAGTGCGAACCATTCTCGATATCGTTCTGGCCTCAAACCCTCGTCAGAGATCAAACGAACTGAGGCCGCCGCCCCGGAGCGATCCTTTGGTCGTACTGCTTGTCAAGGCTGCTTTGGAAGATCCCAAAACCAGCGACATGATTCGACGCATTGCTGAGGGACGTCCCGGATTTACCGATGCCACAGATCTGAAGGAGATCCTCGACCGCCTTCACAGAGACGCAAAGGCCCCTCCTCAGGCGCCGCCTGCACCTCCACAAGCAAAGCAGCCGCCAACTGAAGCTCCCAATGGCCACATGCGAGCTTCGAATCCACCTACCCCCCAGCAAGCAAACCCTCAGGCACTGCGGTCCAAGGGACCACCACCGGCGCCGAAGCCCGACATTTCCGCTGTAGTGTTCGATTTTGGAACCGGCGATCGCTATCTGTTCCCCAAGTTTAGCATCCTTGAGTACCTGCCCAGCTCGTCTGGCCAGGAAGTGGTTGCATCGTTCCTCATTGTCCGCAAAGGAAGCACGTCCGAGTATGGCGGGGACCCCAAACTTGACTATTACCAACCCGTCACGATACGCATCTCTACACAGACTGGACGCATCCTGGAAAACTTGATGCGCGTAGTGGCCCCCCAAGACGAGGTACGGCGATATATGGACGACGTTATGGACAACATGACGCGTGCCGAGTATGTGTTGTTAGCAATGCATCTGCCCAGGGCGTCAAGGGACGAAAAACCAAACGGCGTGCCCGACGAACCCAAGACCAATGGCTCAACACCCAAGGTCGAGACGGAGTCTGAGCAGACGGTGGAAGTGAAACCGTCGGTTCTTTGGACCAAATCGGCACACTCGACTAAACAACTCGAGTATCTGAAGCCTCCTGATCCTGAGGAAGAGAACGAAGCCAAGTATAGGCGCCTCATTCAGTCTGTCACAGCAAAAGAAGTAAAAGAGTAGTGTTTGACTCTCTGCGAAGGCATTGAATGGTTGACAGTAGAGTGTATGGCTAGATTTGTTATTTGTTATTCTTTGCTTAGATGCTTCAAAAAGACATGCATTTTGCGGGAGCGGGAGAAAGGGGTCTGGAGTATTGGTTTGCCACGGAGGATATGGATAGTTTTTTTTATTACACGTCGTATCAACACTGCTGGGTTTGTGTCGTATTTTGCTGATGATGTAAAAGCAATCGAAGCGACTTATTTTGATCCATATCATATCTTCTCTTCAAACATGGCAAAAATGTTGAACAAAGGTTCCCTTAGAAAGAGGGAGATTAAAAAGAGACAAAAAAAGACGAACCACCTCTGAAGAGGTGTGGCGGATCTCTCCCGCCGGGAATTGAACCCGGGTCTCAAGCGTGACAAGCTTGCATACTGACCACTATACTACGGAAGATCTCAGGCGTTGTGGCGCCTGTTGTAGGTGGCTGGTTCTTGTGGAGAGGCGCCATTTATTTATCTTATAAAGGTTTCAGCATTCAAAGTATGTAAGGCATGTCTGGTTCTCTAGGATGCGCACCAAGATTACTCAGTCTCAGTTCCACAGATGCTGCACCAAATGGCTACGGACCATGAGGCTGAATACGACTGATGCATTTGTGGTATGATATATAATTGCACCATTTTCTATTGTTTAATATCATCTTTCCTACCACAATCAATGAGCTATCAGGAGACGAAGACGCAACTCAGCAGAACAGAAGCATGCCCTGCTGACTCAGCATACTGCAGGTGACGACAACGATCCCCTTTGGCTGCATTATGGTTTCATAGCTGCATCTCCCCAAAACTCAGAACAGAACAAAGAGCTAGGTAGGCAGCCGACCAGCTATTCTGCCTACCTACTAAACTACCTACCTAATGAAACACCAACATTCCAACCTCTGCAGCCATTCTGTACCTCCTCAATTGATGTGCTTCTTGTGATACCCCGATTTATTCTTGCAATCCTGTTGATTGCGCATTTGATTGATAAATTGATTGATTGATTGCTCCTACCTTTGAAACCCTTCCATCACCATGGGCCAAGCCCCTTCTCAGACGCGGCGGACTCGGCGGACGCACGAGGAACTGACACAGGAGCTTGTGAGCCGCGCCACTGCACCTTGGCCTGGGAACGGGCAAGGGCCTAGGCTTTGCTAACTGTGCGTGAACAGGCGTACAGATTCAAGGAAAAGTGCTTCACGTCGCTGGAGTACTACTCACTGAAAGATGTATTCAAGAAACTGGCCGACCAGCAGGGCGACATACGGTATCTCAAGGAGGACACCATAGCTCGCTTCCTCGAAATCCCAGACATCCTCGGGGCATCGCCGGTCATCTTCCACATGATTTCGTATCTGGGTGCGTTTCCCTTTCTGCAGGAGGCCCCCGTGGTGCTCGAGCTGGCGCAGTTGATCATGGTCGTTGTCATCATGACGGAGCGATATAAACGCGTGCTTGCGAAGGGCTCGACAGACAGGACGAAACTATTCTTCAAGAGCCTGGCTGTGTATGACCGGAAAGTGATGGAGGAGGCCGGTTCTTCACCGCGGCATTCCACTTCAAAAGACGCCACCGCGAGGTCGAGCGCCAAGTC
Source organism: Trichoderma parareesei (assembly GCA_001050175.1). Classification (NCBI taxonomy): domain Eukaryota; kingdom Fungi; phylum Ascomycota; class Sordariomycetes; order Hypocreales; family Hypocreaceae; genus Trichoderma; species Trichoderma parareesei. Next base: position 71,290 of record LFMI01000624.1, on the reverse strand, counting down.
AAGAGGCTTCGCAATCGACGAGCCGATGGACGAGGACGAGGAGGATGACGACGACGACGATCTTGTCATTACAGCCTTCGAGTTGCTCGACATCAACGAGGCTGCCAAGCACGGGGAAGCCGCTGCCATTAAAGAAGCCATCATCCCGACCGACAACTTCCGCAAACTTATTATGCTACTGCTGCTGATTGCGCCACTAGATGCTCAGGAGAGTCTATCGCAATATTCCAGCCGGGTCGCGGGCCCCGGTCTAGAGTCCCTGCGAGCCACGGCAGAGTGTGTGCTAGCTTCCTTCGTCGACTTCGAGACGTCACCAGGCATTGGATATACCCGGTTCAAGACTGTCATTCCGGTCCTATTTCCCAACCTCTTTGCTGGGTTCAATGGCCTGTTTGAACACTTTCTCTTCTCCAAGGATCTGGATTTCTCGAAGCACAAGGTTGAGAAGCCTGGCGACGAGCAGCTCATCATTGGCAAGATTGCACAACCTCTGCTCCCAACCCCTGGCGACATTATGACTGAGCATACGCTGTCGCAACTTTCACTGTTTCTACCTGGCTCCTCTCTGTTCCGAAGAGTGAGATTGCTCTATTCCGGGAGCGATGCCGGATTCTCCATGGGCAGCCTCCAGACCAAGGTCTTTAACTGGAGAGCCCCAACAATTCTTCTGGTCAGCGGATCGAGATTAGCAGACGTCCCCGAGGGAGGCCAGGAAGCATCATTCGCCTCTTCGCTTCCGACCAAACGGTTCCCTCACGGCAGCAAATCCGAGCGTGTAACGTTCGGCGTGTACGTCCGAGAGCCGTGGAAGCACACGCACAAAGAGTGCTTTGGCGATTCGGAAACAATACTCTTTCAACTAGAACCCATTCACGATGTTTTCCCTGCCTCTACAATCAACACAGACTACGTCACTTTCACGAAACCCCCTGGAAACCGGCCCTGTCTAGCATTTGGGTGCCCACATCCCAAACCGACGCAGTCGCATCGCAAGGAAGGCATACATGCTTTAGGAGCCGTGTCTCTATTGTTTGATGAGTCTTTCGAGTTCGGAGTCTTTAATCATGACTACAAGTCGAGAGGGGGCGCTTTCCACACTAGCATCGTGAGGAAATATGATTTTCAGGATCGGTTTCGGATAGAGAACATGGAAGTCTGGGGATGCGGTGGTGACGAGGAGGCCAAGGCGCAAGCCGAGAGATGGGCTTGGGAGGAACGTGAAGCGGAAGCCCGTCGCAGGATCAACCTTGGGACAGGTGACATCGAGGCGGACAGGGCATTGCTGGAGATGGCCGGGCTAGTAGGAGGGAATCGCAGCGGCGGTTCAATGGGTTGAATGGATGATCACGGAATGATACCATGTCAACTTCTGTGTTCTAAGTCGCGGGCACTGGATTCTCCCCTGATATCATGATAATCTTTGGGTATAGGACGGCATAGACTTTTGTCAGCACATAAGAGGGCAGAGAATGATACCAATGCTTTCTTACTTTGGAGTTATAACCAGAGAGTTGGGGTGATTTGTCTTTCCCCCCTTCCATCAACTATCGTACAAGTTCATACATACATACATACCTTTGTCTTCCCCGACCGATTCCTATTGCCTGATGGTCGTAGAGACGCATCATTTCTTAGAGCCATCGTCCTTCTTGGAGCTATATAGTTCTCCCAGCGCACCAAGAGAGCTCTTGGGATTCTCTCTCTTCGCCTTCTTCTCCAGCACCTCCCCGGCAGCATCCGCCTCCGCCGCAGCCTTCTCCCCCTTTGCCCACAGTCCCATCTTCCCCAGCACGCCGCCCGTCCCCTCAGAAGGGGCAGCAGCAGCAGCAGCAGCAGCGGGATCTGACCGGCCCGACTGTCTCTGCTGAATCGCCGCCCTCATCTGCCTCTCCTCCTCGTCGCGAACCTCCAGCTCGTGGATCCACCGCTGGCGCTTCTCCTCGGCGTCGCGCTCCTCCTTGAGCTTGCGCAGCTCCTTTGTCTTTTCGCGGTCCTTGCTGTAGTACATGCTGCCGGCGACCATGGCGATGACGGTGAAGCCCTGGGCGGCGACTCGAGCGCGGAACATTCGGTTTGCCTGCCTGGAGTCGCCCTTTCGGAGGGCTCGGTAGGCGTTGACGAAGGCGAGGACGGTCAGTCCGATTCCTGCGTCACGCGATTTGGTCAGCATTGTCTCGTCTTGGATCGCGGCCGTGAACAGAGGTAAGAGGAGAAGGAGGTGGAGGAGGAGGAGGGGGAAAATCAAGGCTCACCGAGAGGGACGAGGGGCTCTTCCTTGAGCTTGCGCTTGACTTTTTGCATCGGCCGCTCGTTGTAGAGCTCTCTGGAGATTGCTTGTTAGCCATGCTGCGTATGTACATGCTGTCTATCTATAGAGCGATTGGGGGGGGGCAATCGTACTGGTCGTCAAAGGACGAGGGCATCTGCCCGTGGTATTCCGGCGGCCTGTTCGCCATGATGTCGGATCTCGATCTTTCAGTAAGGCGAGCGGCGATATACTCGGTTCCGTGATATGATCGACTCAATCGCAAGGCAAGTGACGGCAGCTCCAGAATATCAACGAGAATGACCGAACTGTGGTGTCTTTTTGTCTTGATATATGTTAAACGGCCAACTTTTTGTCCATGACCGCACGACCACCTCTGAAAACCGCACCATGCGGCCCCTCCACCCGCATCAGAGCTGCACGCTTCCGGATCGCTCGCCGGCGCTTTGATAGGTGGGATGGCCACTAAGCCCGCTTGTGCTAGGTACCTAGGTATTCGTGTGATGCGCTGCTGCTGGTGCTTTCTCGGCTCTACATGGCAGTGGAGTGGAGAGTTTCAGTGGCTTTCAGCGCATCTGCGGCTGGCGCCTAGCTGCTGGAACCGCTAAATCTCCAGCGGGGAGCTGTTCGCTGGTGGCAACTGGAGCCTTGGAAGCACGCACGCACTTGTTACGCATGTGGTGCTCGCCATCGGATGGATTTCTAACACGACGCCTCAGCCTTTCCTCCATCTTCCACCACCAAAGTCTAACCAAGAACCGATCCGTTGGACCAGACTCGACAACCAACAATCATATAGCACCAGCTGGGCACACGACTGTGGCTTACGGATAGCAGCATCCACAGAGCTCCGATCGGCATCATCTCTTCGACACATCGGAATCGCGCCGCTTTTTAGCATCAACTCTCGCCATTCTTCGACCAGCGGAATAACCGCCCTTTCGACCCTGGCGGCCACGATGCTACAACAATAGCCATGTGGCTCTCGACTCCATCGGCCGAGTCTCTCACTCGGCCGCGAATCGCTGTTGCTCTTGTCTCGGCTGTCGCAGCCTCGATCGGGTACTACGCCTATCAGAACCGGCTTCGCACCGCGCCAGAGGCTGCTCTGCCTGGCAGCGGCCTTCACAGAAGCAACGCCGTCCGCCGAAGCAGGCGGCGATCCCGCGGACACAGACACAGCGACAGCTCTTCCTCCTCCGAGTTGCCCCCCGACGAAAACGCGGAAAATGCCGACCACGCGGAGACTCAAGACGTCCCGGCCGCACAGCCCGTGGGTGACGGCGAGACCGTCGTAGAGCCCGCCAACGAAGAATGGTGGAACGATCCGAGCAATTATCCTCCCCAGCAGCGAGCTGGCCATAACATCGTCAGCCTTCTCTTCCGGGTGTCGGAGGACAATGCCAAGCGCAACGGCTGCGTCCACCGGGGATGCCAGTGTAACTCATGCGGCATGGTCCCCATTCGTGGGGTTCGCTACCGCTGTGCCAACTGCGCCGACTTTGACCTCTGCGAGACGTGCGAGTCCCAGGGCGTGCATATCAAGACACACATCTTCTACAAGATTCGGATACCTGCGCCCCCGTTTGGCCCCAGGCAGATGCAACCCGTGTGGTACACCGGCGATCCGGACAGCTGCCGGCGTAACTTGCCGAGAGCCCTCATTACAAAGCTGACACGGGAAACGGGATTCGAACGGCCGGAGCTCGAGGCGTTTTGGGAACAATGGACTTTCATGGCAAACACCGAGTGGCGAGACGACCCCAGTGAGCTCGGCATTGCCATGGATCGCAAGACCTTTGAGCGATGCCTTGTGCCGACGGGTGGCTCGCGCCATGCTTCTCCTAACCTAATTCATGACCGGATGTTTGCCTTTTACGACGACAACAAAGATGATCTGATAGGCTTCTCTGAATTCCTGCGAGGCCTGTCATACCGTAAACGAAAAGACAAGCTTAGGAAAGTCTTCGATGGGTACGACCTCGACGGCGACGGCTTCGTCGACAGGCGTGACTTCCTTCGCATGTTCAGAGCCTATTACGTCCTCTACAAGCAGATGCACAAGGATATTCTCGATGGTCTCGAAGATCAGCTGCTCGCCAGCTCCGAAGCTCAGCAACTCGTCGCCAGCCGCCAACCTCTAAGCAGCCTCTTTGGGCGAGAGGGCAGAGTTCCGACAGCAGACGGGCCCCTGGCATTCAGCGGCAAGACTCTGTATCCCGACGGACATGTTGAGATTGACGTTGGGATGGAGGACGCCGTCGTGCCCGACACCAGCGACACGGCTGACCGAGACGAGATTCTGACCAACCTCTTTGCTTACGACACCGACCCGTACTCTCGTCGACGGATGCCGCCCACGGATGATGTAGATACCAACTGGCGTACGGTTCGTACCCTGACTTCCAACGACGTTGACCGAGCGTACTTCTTGGCCTTGATGCACCCGCCCGCTAGTCTCGACGAGTTACCTGGTGCGATAGCAGGCAACAATGGGCTCGATGATAACGCTACAGACGAGACATCGGAAGACGACGCCACGGAGGACAGGGAAGCAGACGACGACCATGACAATGTTGATCATCCACCAGCGCAACGGCACGACTTCACCAGCGTTTTTCGGACAACCGAGAGGATCCCAACAGAAAGCGAAATCAGAGCAAGTTATGTCAACCACTATCGTCAACACGGCCCCCGCATGACACGCCGACGTCAGGATCTTGCTCGCCGCCAACTCCATGAGAGGTGGAAGAGGAGGCACTTCTACCTAGACGAGGAGGAAGGTGGAGAGCCACCCTCGCAATGGGAAGAGGAAGAGGACATTCTTGAGACATCGGGCATCATGGGAGAAAGTTCCAAAAGGGCGAGCCCGCACCTCGCATCGGTGCACTCTCGCTCCAGCTCCAAGGCTCGATTGGCAGAAGACACGAGCGACATAGAGACTCAATCCGACACCTCGGCGTCTTTCGCGAGTCAACCTGAGCGCTGGGCGGGGCTAGGAATTCCTGTCGCTGAAAAGGACGCTGGCAAGGAGATCCTCTATCAGGTCACGCAGCAGGCATTTAACGAGCTTCTTGATATCATCTTTAAACAAGCTGAAGATCTTGCGGTTCAAGCAGCCGCAACCAAGGAGCAACGAGTCAAGTACAAAGCCGAAATCGACGCCGTAAGCCTCGCTGACGACAAGACGGAAAATGGCAACGGCGGCCAGCAAGAAGACGTGTCGGTTTATGCCGAGAAGTCGCCTCGACACAAGACACTCGAGGAACTCCTGGAGGAATCCGGATACATGCTTGACTCGAGCCACCAGGAGCCCCGGAATGCTGTCGAGATTAGTATTGTGGAGGAAATCATACGGGAAGAGAATGCTCTCGAGGCTGGTGAACACTCCTCGAATCCGGCCGAGGGCGAGACCACCGAATCCGAGTCTGAGTCTCTTGACGAAGCCGAAGACGAGCATCGCGACCCTACTCTACCACAGTTCCGTCCCAACAGCATCCCCGCGGCTCCTCTACCCCTGCCACCGTCCTCCTCGTCCAAACGCAAGGAGAAGGAGCCCTCTAAGGACGGGGCCAAGACGGACACGGAGAAGCCGCCTGCGTCGAAGAAGATCTCCAGCGAACCATCCATCAAGACGCTTCGGAGATGGAAGAAGCTAAATATGGCCGAGCAGCAGGCGGCCGAGCGAGGAGGCTGGGGCAGGCTCAACTTTGCCGAGTTTGAGGAGATTTACAAGAATCAGGAGCACCAGGGTAACAGGCTGGACTACCTCGGCAGCTGGATAGATTTTTGCATTCCTTAGGCCGAAAAAAGAAAACGAAGCTATTAAGCGTGTATTGCATTTGCTTTCACTGTTGTGAGTGGAGGGTGTGTGTTGTCGTTTTCGCTGCCAGCGATGGGAATGCAGATGGGACAAGTTGCTTAGTTTGAGAAATTGTATACTACTAGTAGAGGTGTACATAGGTATTAGCAGATAACATGAAGTATAGAAGCTGTATATACATGCAAGAATGAACAACGATGTTACAACTTTGTCTCTTTTATCAGACAAAAGACCTGCGTCAAGTGGAGGAAGATGATCACGGAGAGGACAACTCTTCACTGAGTAGGAGTAGGACTATGGTCTGGCAAGAGATGGTTTAAAAAGGAGTTAAATCGTGATTCATGTTTATCATATAGCTAAGAAGAGATATGCAACCATTGAACGCCAGCGTGCTGTTTCCGCTTTTGCCCTCCACACGCTTCCCCGTCCCAAACGCCAGAATGCATGTATATGCCCCTCACAGATGATATAGTACAAGAGTAATAACGCAACAATGCCCTTCAAACATCCGTCCTGTCGAGTGCCTTGACAAGAACGTAACTCGTGCCAGCAGCCAGGACGCCTATAATCAGCGTCTGAAAAGCGCCCCATAGACCAGCCCTGTGGTTCCTGATAGCGACGTAATTCTTGACGTATCCAAAGCCCAAGAGGATGACGACCGTGACGGCAATAGAGACGAACAGGGCGTCGCCAACCTTGCTCATGACGAAATAAGGAATCATGGGAATCAGGCCGCCGACAAAGTAACTCAAACCCATGGTGAGGCCGGAGATCCAGGCACGGTGAATGTTTGGCTTCTCCAGGCGCAGCGAAAAGTCCATGCGGAAGCGAATCCACTGCTCGCGGTTCTTGCAGAGCTCCTCTACCAGGGGGGCGGCGGCCTGCCGGGAGATGTTGTACTGCTCCAAGATGCAAAAGATATCGTCTCGCTGCTCCTGGGGCAGGCTGCAGTCGACGAGACTGAGCTCGCGCTGCTCCTCCGAGTTGTAGTGGTCCCGCTCGGTGACGGCGGCGAGATAGGCGCCCAGGCCCATGCTGATCATGCCGGAGAAGAGCTCGGCCATGCCGCCCATGATGACGAGCTTTGTGCTGCCGAGGCTGGAGAGGCCCGCCGTGAGGGCGAATGGCACTGTCAGGCCGTCTGAGAAGCCGATGATGACATCGCGGAGGACGTCTGTCAGGTCCATGCTTGAGGATACGGACGAGGTTATTGAGGACGAGTCGGGCTGAATGATGGACTTGTTGTCCCAGGGCCGCTCTATGGCAGGCTCTGCGGGTAGTAGAGGGGATGATTCTGATGGAGGCTGTGACATGGTGTCTGTGTTTATTTTTTCCTCTTCGTTGTTGTGTTGCACGTTACAGCGGAGAGGGCCGCCGGACATGGGAGTGGCTAGGGTGGTATAAATGATGGCCAATGTGAATCAGGCAATTATGGTCAATGATGATGAGCAGGTAAAACGATGTGAATCGGCCCAAGAATGTGAGGAGGTTGATGAGGAAGCAAGCAGGAGATAACTTGATATTATCATGAGATCTGGTTGTGAGATCGATGCATCAAGACAGCCCTTATAAGAGAGATCGCTGGATGCGCATGTATGGAACCCTCTCGCAATCCGCCAACAGACCGAGCCAATCGGCGACCTGGTAATTCGGATCAGACACTTCGGAGATATCTTTTACGCGTGAAGCGGCCGGCTCTTGACGTCTTATTGCTGTTGAAGTGATCCAAGCTTCTTCGATATAAGAGAGGCGGGAGCCGCTGCCAGGGAGCGCAAGCCAATCAGCGATTCGGCTTTAGTCAGCGGCGAGTAACAAATTGCCCGATTGGGAACTAACGGCGGTGCCAAGGCGGGATCCTGGACGGAAGTACTTCGAAGCTATCACATGGACTTTTCGGTGATGCGGTGAGAAGGGATTCGATGCTCTTCTGCTCGCCATTCTCATCTGTTCCTCTTATAAAGATGCTGAGCCAGGCGCTCATGGGGAATATGGCGCCCTGTTAAGTCCTTCGTAAACCGAGCGGGCACATCCGTCATTTGCGCTGCGGCGTAGCTTGCCGTCAGCAAGTCGCCACCCCGTAGACGTCGAATTCACCGAATTCCGAGATATAGACTCATATCCGCTCTCACCGGCCCTCGAATTCAAGCATCCGTGCCCGAATATGTTAGTCCGGCCCGAGCGGTTTGCCACGAGCAGGATTACTCATTTCCAATGCTCTCGGGCCAAGCTAGGAGATCGTCAAATGTAAATAGCGAGCAGTCGCTCTGTGAGGCTGCTGCTGCTGCGTCATCGGCGCCCGGGACTGCGTCCAGGGCCCCCGAATCGTTGAGAAATCCAAAGTCAAAGTCCATGTCGATGTTGACCAGACCCAGCTGATCAGTCCAGCTCAGTCCTCCCTCGCTCTCGGCTCCAGGACTGAGGCTGACGGCACCATCTCGCAGCATCCTGAGGTACTCCACGGGGGTGATGCCAACGCACTTCTTGAAAACGCGATGGAAATGCCACTTTGAAAGGCCCGTCTTCTTGGCCATCTGGCTCAGGCTCATCCTCATGTCGCCCACATCTTGGTCTCCGCCGCTGGCAGCCTGACGATGCCGCACAAACGCCCGGATCTTCTGCACCGCTTGCTCCTCGGGCATCAAGCCCAGCACCTCGGGCTTGCATCGCTTGCACGCCCTGAAGCCGTTCTCTTTGGCTTCGTCCCCCGTAGCGTAGAAGCGTACATTTGCGCGGCGAGCCAGCCTAGCCTTGCAGATCGGTCGACAGAAGACTTTTGTGGTGCGGACTCCGTAGACAAAGAAGCCATCGGCTGCGGCATCGCGTGACTGGACGGCCCGCCATTTGGAGTCGTCGTCCAGGAAGAGAGGAATGTGTAGCATGTCCATGGTTGCGAACATGGAGTATCGCGATATGGCTGATGACGGCAGCTGTAGCTGTAGTGGGCTGTAACTGTGCCTATAGCAATGGTGCAGCGCAAGTCTCGGCAAGGATACAGTTCGTTCTCCTGCAGTGAATGCTTGATAATCAAGTAGTGACAGCCATAAAGAGCAGACGAGTCGGTATGCTGACCGTGTCCAAGACGTGCATCTTCAAGTGCTTTAAGTACTTTGGAAGTGGTTGAGAGTTGTCAAGAGTTGCGGCAGTTGCGAGTTCGTCCGTCATTAAGATCTAAAAGCGGGCACTTGCTCTTAAAATGACCAATCAAGTCGCACCTGCTGATAGGCAACACAAGCTTAACAAGCCACACGATCCATCTTACAAGGCAAGAACGGACAAGTCCGTGGAATCAGTTTGGGCAATCTTGCAACTGCCGGAAACATGGTGAAGAGCCTTCTGTCAGTTAGGGAAGCATCATGACTACACCTCTATCTTCAGCTTGACCTCGGACAGCATATGCCGGATTTCCTACATTAGTGTCCCAGGTGATTCATCAAGTAGACATTATCTCTGGTTGGCCATCTCTTCATCTCTTCCGGCACCTTGCTCTCGGTTCGTTTGTCGCCCTAGCAACTCAGGTACGACTTACATTCGAATCACGGCCAATCCAATTTTGACAACTGCACAGCGTCTCACGCCAGAACTATTGGATCAATTCCCAGCAATATTTGAAATCTATTCGTGCTAGTACGGAATTCTCTTTGGTGAAAAGCCCGTGATAATCCGACCCATACGCACCCGAAAATGAACTTGGTATCCCTGGCAATGTCTTCAATGTGATGAAGCAGAAGACGCCGAAACGAAAGAAAAAAGAAAAGAGAGAAAAGCCAACACCCAGGCGACTGAACCCTAAAAGAACCTAAATCCTAGATGAACCTAATTTAGTAAGATCAAGCAATATTTGAAAAGAAATTTCGTGCACCCAAAGCGCCTGGTTCACTTTCTATACCCGCCCTGGTTTCGACCGCCATTGCTACTGAAACATATTCAGGGGATTCGAGTCTCCCAGGTCCTTCCAGGGGTCTTCGAAGGTAAGAGAATCGAGAGAGGTTTGTTGTTCTCCCATGGTAGCATGGTCGCTTGAGCTACCCATGAACGGAAAAAAGGCTTCCTCGACTGGTGCAAGGTTTGCCATAAACTCTGCAAAAGAATCGTATTCGGTGAGTGGATCGTACTCGAGATCGTCGGCACACTCCCGGAAGAGAGCAGACTCATTAACGAGACTAGACTCACCGGCGGGAGCAGGCTCGTTGGCGGGAGCAGGCTCGTTGGCGGGAGCAGGCTCGTTGGCGGGAGCAGGCTCGTTGGCGGGAGCAGGCTCGGCGATGATAACAGGATCAACGACTGGAGCAGGCTCGGTGATGGTAAGAGGCTTAGCGACGGGAGCAGGCTCGACAGCGGGAACAAACTGGGGCAAACTCCTCAATGAATTCCATTTCTGGGCTGGGATAGCTTGCGTCCGGCTGGACCAATGCCTGTGGCTGGCTGTCTTGGGATCCAAAGGCAAAAGCTGTTGCATCCAGACTCTGACTTCCGACCTGAAGAGGTTCCGCCATTGGCGATTGAAGGCCAGTGGCCTCAGATAAAGACGATCCGACCACATGATGTTGACGACTCATCAGGCCCAAATCGCTTGACTTCTGAGCCTGAGAAGATTCGGCCGTGAGTCTCTGCGGACCGATGCTAGCAACGGTCAGAGGGCATTCAGCCGCAGGTGATTGAAGACCAGTATAGCCAGGGTCGGTCAGCTGATGAGTCTGTGACAACTGTGTCAGGGCTGCTTGAAGCCCTGTGTTCGAAACCTGGGAGTGCTCGGCCGCGGGGGTCTGGAAGCCAATATTTTGTCGTTTCGGAGAGATCAAGGCATCGTTGCTATCCAGCTCCTGACGTGCCCGCTTCTCGCCAATACCGGGCGGAGCACTCTGGCCTTGGCTTCCATTGAGAGCATCTACAACCTGGGGGGTTGCTTGGTCTAGGTCGAGCGAAGCTGTCTGCGAGCGAGAGACTGGCTCATCGTCGAAATCCTCGATCCATTTAGCCACAATCCCAGCAATATCATCACTGTTGGTCTCAAGGAACATTAGGTGCCCGTTGCCCCGAATACCAAACTTGGCCAGATTGATGTGGTCCACCGTCACACCGGCCTGTCGCATGAACAGCACAGTAGCCCAGTCGAACATGGAATGAGAGCTCGCTTCGGCAGTGATGATTGCATGGCGCATCTTCTTCAAGTGAACCAGCTGTGGCACAGATTCCTGCCCTGCCTTGAGCGGCTTGGGCAGAGCCACGCCTCCCGGCCTCCATCTCTGCGCCATGTAGCAGCCGTTGTTGTCGGGAAGTTGGCGGGCCTCAAACTCCAGCGCCGGCCCATTTACCTGAGGCTCAAAGGTCAGAGGGATATCGGCAAGTCCAAACTTTCGTACGCTGTCATCTCTGCTTAGCCATGGGCTGTACACCCGGCCCTCACGATAGCTAGTGTGAGCTCTCGCTGCTGGCGGTCCGGCCGGCTCGATAGCCACGACCTTGGTTACGAGCTGGGGAACAGCATCGGCAGCGACCCAGGCTGCGGTACATCCGGCTCCTTGTCCGATCAGGATTGCCCTTCCGGTGATGGTGAGGAGGTTGCGGAGACCATTTTGAGCAAGCTTTTCTCGCAGGGGCTTTTGCACAAGAAGGACCTGCAGTGTACAATGATACCGATGAAAGAAGGGGTCGCCAGGTTGGCCGGTCTATCAAGGGCATTTTAGTTAGTCGTGTTTAACACTCCAATAGAGCGGAGGGAGATAATCTTACCCCTGGCCACTTGTTGTGCAAACCAGCTGTCGGCCATGCGGTCGCTCCTCGAATCAGGTTTCTCTCGGGAGCAGTAAGTTGAGTTTCAACACTCCTCGGGTTCATATACTGCGCTTTTGGCAACAGTTGGCCAGGCATGATGTCGGCAATAGGCAAGCTGGACAAGCCGCTGCCCGGCAAATGGACAATGTAGACGCGGTAACCTCGGTTGACGAAGTACGCGGCCCATCCTGTCCCAAAATCTGGCTTCGTGAGCCATATCTACCGGAACATGTCAGTATATCGTCCGCCAAGATGTCATTGTGTTCTTCGAGACTTACATCACCACTGTGGAAATCGCCGTGGATCAAGACGATGGGCTCGAGATGCTCGACAGTTTCGGGCTCGAGATGCTCAACGTGCATTCTGGCGACCACTCTGTCCTCTCTGCCAGGCCATTCAGCTGGCACAGAAAAGGTCGATTGGTTGCAGTTTGCTCCCACGATGCCGGAGGGGAGCTGCTCGTTGCCAGATACCACATCAGGGTGCCTCACGGCTACCGGCGCGCCAGGACGAGGCTCACAGACATTGGATGCCATGGTGGATGCAGTGGCCAGAAATACCTATTCAGAAGTTAGCTCCAAGCCCCAGCAAACGACGTGCGGATATATAGGAAGAGCCATACCTGGCAAAGGCAACGACAGAGCGTAAAGCCGATGAAGGCCAAGTACAGAGCTTACAATGGTGTGCTGAATATACACCTATGAAGGCGAGAGACCACCCCGAGTAGCCCTTTGTATAGATGCAGAACAAGAGGCGGCAGACGCAACTGGTGTAGCCAATGCCTATGATTGGAAGGCAATCAAGCGAGGAAATGTGTGGACGAGGAAAATGTGTCGAGATGGTTGGTATGGAAGGAGATGACTGTTCTTATAGGAATAACCAGAGAGACCAAACCATGGTAGGGGACCGCTGCGGCAAAGAGTATAAAAAGCTGTTGGTGAACGAGGAGAGACTTTCGTAGCGACTGTGGTCAAGGTCAAGCCACCTCAACCATCTCTCTACCGCGAGCTAAGAGAGAAAGAAGTCTCGGCAGAGCTACCAGTTAATAAGAGAAGGTTTAGAGCGGCAATGAGAGGCTTTACTTTCTCGCTGTTGATGAGGTATAGGCCAAAGAGAGCCACAGACTCAACAAGCTGTGTGTTGGCGTTGAGTGGGTGAGAGGAGGTAGTAGAAAGACAGGTAGAGAGAGGTGGGAGGGGAAAGAGAAAGGTGGAGGGAAAAGAGGAGGAGAGAATCCGGAGAGTTAAATTTATCCCTCCGGAGCTGATGCTTAACGCTGTACGTGCGCACGTCGAGAACGTTTCAAGTGATGTGAGAATCATGTGCTCAGATTCTCGCAGCTGGCAAGTCGGTGAGCGGTGGCAGAGCGTGATTCTGCCTCGAATGGTCTTTGGTCACGCTGGTATCTTCTGTCCGATATTTCGCGTACTGTCTATGAAGACGGAGAGATACAGGGGAGAATATAACTCAACAAGTAATGCGCCTGGGCAAGTGTTTAACTTTGAGGCGACGCCTTCTTGCTTCTAATAGTTAGGTAGTATTGCGATACACGGTCATTTTGGGGGACAGTCAGCAGTTTTGATGGGAAACCTGCTGAGTTTCTAAGGCATGAGTATGTCTCTTGTTCTCTGCCAACAAATTGGCATTTGAACCGCGGATCACAGGAAGGTAAATCGATAAGGTACCTAGCTTTCACCATATCTTGCATCCCGTCTCCCAAAGTACCTGCGCGCTTGACCCTCGACGTTTGAATAGCATTCAATATCTTCGTCTCGAATCACGCTTTGTGAAGAAGTGAGAGCTGAACCTCTCAGTATACCACGTACAGGGAGGACAGCATCTTTATATCTACCATAGGTAGCCACCGTCTCCGGATACTCGATTATGACTAGAATCAACGCGCGAGATGTGAAAATACAAGGAAACATTGCCATACTATGACGCATACAGCTCCCTGACAACCCAAAGATTCTGTCGACAAGGAACAAAGCAATGTGACGCACAACATAACTAGAGGCAAAAAGAAAACAACTAACCCGCTCCCTCCTCCCTCACACAGGCGATGCAGGTCGGGGAACATCATCCTTCATATCAGGAACCCACCCCTTCGGCCGCTCGCTCCCCCTGACAACCAGCCCGTAGCCCAGCTTCTCGACCTTGTTGATGCTCTGCCGCATGACCTCCATCTTGCCCTTAAAGTCCTTGGTCGGCATCTGCGGCAGCATCTCAAACGAGCACCCAAGCTCCTGTATGTCGCTCAGGATGTTCCTCTCATGGTCGCCCACGAGCTTGCCCGACTGCGCCGTCGTGACCGTTGCGAACCGCATGAGCTCGCCAAAGAGGTCGAACAGGCCAAACATGTAGTCGTGTGGCGTGAGCAGGATGTCGGCCGGCGTGGCCGCCTGAGTCTCTTCTAGGGTGATGACTTTCTGGTGCCGCAGGTAGTGCGCAAAGGAGAGCGCCTCGACGAGCTCCTCTAGGCATCGCAGGGAGTAGCCGTAGCGGTAGCGATTGATGGACTGCACGTCTGCGACGATGGGGGAGAGGAGTTTTGCGATTTCCTTGAGGCGCGTGTCGACGTCTTGCTGTATGTCATCCGGAAAGTCCTTGTTGAGTTCTTTGACCCTGCATAGAGTAAGTCAACGAGGGACTGGTGAAGAGTCAAGCCTCATCATGAGTATGTATACCTTTGTAATGTAAAAATGCTATTGGACAGTATGAGCATGGTGGTCATTCATGTATGAGAGAAAATGAGGTTGCTCGTAATGACGAGTACTAACATCTTCTTGCTCTGAGCCGTCACGTCTCTGGATGCCTTGATGACCCGCTCTCTGCGATCGTAATGCTCGTCCAACTCATCCCGGATATTCTCAAACATGGCGTGGAATCGGCCCCGCGGCTGCTGCTGCTGCTGCGGCGTCTTTTTGCGAGCGTTGCCATCGTAGTCTCTCTTAGTGCCTCCGGCCATGGTGCTGCTCTCTCAATCCAAAATTATGCGTGAAAAAGCCGCGACAGCTCTATCGTTTATTGTCTGATGCCTCGATTATTGATGAGGTCTCTTCAACTGAAGCTTGTCCCCAAAAGTTTGGTTCGAAGTGCCCTGGTGGTTGAGAGTGGAGACGCGGGCGGTCGAGAGCAGCCACTCAGAAGCTCCAGACTGCTTGCAAGGGCCCCACTGCAGTTTACAAGCTTGTGAGGTCAGAGCTCAAGGAGAAGTAGCCTATCGTCATAATATCCGGTCAGCTTTAGACAAAAACACTCGAATGAGGCCAGCTCTTCATCAAGACACACAACTTCTTATTGAATATTCTTCACTCTATATCCAACTCGACAAGACATTACTTTGAGCTGCTTCAGTTACAGCCTCTCAACTAGGAACCATGCTCCCCTGCACTTCCTCCACCATCACAACACGCTGTCCTCAATAGAGCCTCACTCAACTCACCTCTCATCTCGCCTCACCCTCATACCGATCCCTCTCTCAACAACGACGACAAGAACAACACACTGAACGAAGATGCCCTCCTCATTCCTCACCACCCTCTTCCGCCCAGCACCCCTCTTCTCCCTCGCCGCCCTCCTCCGCCTCGTCCTCCTCCTCTACGGCACCTGGCAAGACGCCCACTCCGCCGTCAAGTACACCGACATCGACTACCTCGTCTTCACCGACGCCGCCCGCTCCGTCTCCCGCGGCCTCAGCCCCTACGCACGGGAAACGTACCGCTACACGCCCCTCCTCGCCTGGCTCCTCGTCCCCACCGCCAGTCCGCGCCTCTTCTCCTTCGGCAAGGTCGTCTTCGCGCTCGCGGACCTGCTCGCCGGATGGCTCATCGTCAGGGTCCTCCGGAAACAGCGCGGGATGAGCGCCGAGCGGGCCGGCGCGTTTGCCGCCATCTGGCTGTGGAACCCGATGGTCGCCACGATCAGCACCAGGGGCAGCTCGGAGGGCTTGCTGGGCGTCTTGACCATGGCGCTGCTGTGGGCTGTAGAGGGGAGGAGGATCGGAGTGGCCGGCTTTATTTTGGGATTGAGCGTGCATTTCAAGATATACCCCTTTATTTACGCACCGGCCATCATCTGGTGGATGGACGATGAGCATTTGGGCAAAACGAAGACGTCGAAACCTCCAGCAGCGATTGCGGAGGCTGTACTACGCTTCGTCTCTCCCGAGAGGGTAAAGCTTACGCTCATCAGCCTATCGACCTTTATGGGACTCAATTTTCTCATGTACTACATGTACGTCTCCTCTTTCTCTTCCTTCCCCCCTTCTTCTTCCCAAGCCCCCGTCATCAGTAGTCTACGGCAGCAACGGGCAACTCACTAACGCCCCTCTCCCCAGCTACGGCACCCCCTTTCTCACCCATTCCTACTTCCACCACGTCACCCGCATCGACCACCGCCACAACTTCTCCCCGTACAACATCTACCTCTACCTCGCCTCCGCCAACCCGTCCTCCAGCTCCCTCCACGCCTTCCTCCCCCAGCTGCTCCTCTCGTGCCTCCTCATTCCCTTTGTCCTCGCCAAGAAGGATCTCGCCACGTCCATGATGGCACAGACGTTTGCCTTTGTCACCTTTAACAAGGTCTGCACTTCACAGGTAAGCCGGCTCGCCTCCGCTATTAACCCTCGCCGTTCTCTGCTTCAGTGACTTACCATTATTCTTCTCCTTTTCTGTTCTTGCTGCAGTACTTCCTCTGGTATATGATCTTTCTGCCCCTCTATCTTCCTGGATCATCCATGCTGCGTGACCCCAGGCGCGGCATCACGGCACTGCTACTTTGGGTCCTGGGCCAGGCTGCTTGGTTACAGCAAGGGTACGAGCTGGAATTCTTGGGAGTCAGCACCTTCTTTCCTGGGCTATGGCTCGCCTCATTGGCCTTCTTCCTCATCAACTGCTGGATATTGGGCATCATCATCAGCGATGGGGCGGAGAGGAGCATTCAAAAGGTGCACACTTTATAGATAGTGCTTTAACAATAAAAGAGAGCACATCCCCCTGAAGGGACAAGAGCATGTTTTAGAGCCTCTCAGCCCCCAGGACAAAATGTTCTTCCATGGACAGGCTCGCTAATATTCCACACTAAAAGCATGTGAATGCACATGGCAATGGACGGAATAGGATACCGGAAAATCTCATTACGGGTATCGAGCTAAACTTCGGACCAATATCTCTCAATCTCGTTGCAAATCACGTCCTCCTCCCCTTCTCTGAGATGCCAAACGCCAAGATGTTACCCTATCATGGCGTTCAAAAGCAGCAGTGCGCTCAAACCCAAATCGCGGCCCCGAACCCTATATGCGAGTAACAAACCAACTCCAAGCTTTGTTCGTATTATTCGACTGTCCCTGGGTATGAAAAATCCGACTAGAAGAGAAAAAAAGAAAATGAGATGAGATCGAGGACAGGAATCAAATCCTGCAATCTCTGCTGGTGTGAAAGGTCGCAAACGC
>LFMI01000624.1:18057-53932 GCA_001050175.1 Trichoderma parareesei | reverse complement strand
AAAGAAAGAAAGAAAGAAAGAAAGAAAGAAAGAAAGAAAGAAAGAAAGAAAGAAAGAAAGAAAGAAGACAAGAAATGGACGATTTTCTTCAGCATATGCAATCCATAACAAACAGGATCCTAGGTCGACTTTTGCTTTGATTGCAACGTGCTCCAATAATAAAGATGAAAAGGGTTCTATGCAGATCTTTGAGTGGCTTGCTCTCGATTTGGTCACCCTTCGTGGATGACTCAGTGGCTACTGAATCGTGATCCGAGTTGCAAGCGATCGGTAATTGGCAAGCTTGAGAGAGGTGATGCGCGTCTTGGAAGGCTCAGGGGCAATAATCATCCGACCGTCCTTACTGTAGACGATGTTGCCAAAGCTGTCGCTCAACCCGGGAAATGTGACATCAGGCCGAACCCTGTTCATCTCGGTGAGAATAACGTCACTCCATACCCCAGTGCATTTCCCACCCTGCACCAAGAAAAAGGGGTTCAGGGGCGGCAAGACGGAATCTGTTGATAATAGGGTTAGCAACCGGCAGTCGTAATTGAGTGAGAGAGGATTGGCAAGGCAAAGAGAAAACAGTACCTAAATCGACGAATCGAATCCTCAAGTACTCCAGCTTCTTGAATCTCTCCATCGAGCGGACCGCTGAGAGGACCAGCTTCTCAAAAGCGTCGATGAACGCCATGTCCTGGATCCCAGAGCCGGAGTCGTGGAAGCTGAAGGACTGGCGGCAGCAGTTCTTGACGGTGATGTCAACGGATCTGAGGTTCGTTGTCTGGTGCTCTGCATAGCGCGCTGCATCATAAAAGAAATGGTGACAGATGCGGCCGGTATATACAAAGTGTTCCAACGATGGCAAGACAAAGGCCAAGCTGGAACAGAGATGAGCCTTTTGAACAACTTTGTAGTAAAAAGCCGGCATCACTCCCTCTCGGCGGTAATCGCTTTCCATGCACAGATTCAGGTTCGTGACATGCTTGGGCAAGAACGGCATAAACTCTGCTGCTGTGATGTAGGTCTTGGACTTTGGCTTGCTGTAGGATCCTTGCCACTCCTCTAGGTTGGGCAATGCCCTCATGAGATATTTGAAGTCCTCGTCGTCCCGCATGAGATTCCACTGGCCCTTGGTCACCAGAGTGCGCACCGAGACGAGAGGCTCCAGCCGCCGTTCCTCAATGGGCGGGCCCGTGCTCATGTCGAAATGGACCACTCCGGGTGCCTTGCGCCGCTCTCCGCCTTCCAGCGTAAGCACTTTGGTCGCCGGAAGCGCTGCGGCAACAAACAGGAATACTTGATCGAGGGTGCAGTTGTCTCCCGGCAATGTGTATGTGGCATTGGTGAGCCCATCTGTCGTCACGGTGGGAAGCGTGAGAGTATTCGACAAGGCGAACGGCCCGTATGTCGGCTGGAAAACGGGGAACCAGATCTCAATGTGCTTGATATACTCCGCGAGATGGGGTCGAGCGACCAAGAAGTCCATTGCGTTGTTGATGGAATCAAGCGTCGCCTTGAGCTTGATATGACGGAATAGCCGCTGCTGGACCAGTATCCTCCACACGCGGTTGACCAGAGCCAGCGCAGTGAGCTCTCGCCTCCGCGAATGGCGAAGAGCCGTGCTCCAGCCCCTGGTCAGACTCGAGATCCTCATTGTGCTTCTCGACGTCGCAGACACACAGTATCCGAATATGTGGTCGAGGATCGCCTCATGGACTTCGGTGGGTAGTTCGTCGAAATGCCGCGCGAGCGGTCTTCCCGAGGTAGCGTCTACTGGCTCGGTCGAGGACTTGTCCCAGCCACTCCCATCGGAGCTGGACTCTGAATCATCCAGGCAGCAAATCTGGGGATTCCGAGTTTCGGGGTGCGGGAACGGCGTGCTGCTGGGCCGCGCGGGCGGAACAAAGGATGTGCTCTTGGCCATCTGGAAGGATGGGCTTGACGGACCGGGAGAGACGGGACTCGAGGTTGTGTTGAGAAACGAGGCCACCATGGACGAGGTCATTGGAGGTGGAAAGCTGCCGTCGCCTGGGTCGTCCTGCTGCATCTCGATGTCGTCTGGGCATTCGGCAGCCCTCTCGTCCAGATCCATTCTCAGGCTGCGAGTGCTTTTTGCATCATCGTGGCTTACGCCATCCATGGGTTCTCTCATCTTGGATAGATCGAGGTCTATTTCAAACTCTGGACTGTGGGTTCTGCAGGGCCAAAGAGAGATGCATTTCAAGGCTCGACGTGTTCGCTATCGTGGTGTCGTCAGCCGCCCTTGGAACGGGAGGCGATTCCAGCTCTGATTCTTGGGCAGCTGTACGCCCCCAAACGGTGGCCGGGCCAAAGTCAATGACCCGTCTTGACAAGCTCGCGGGTTCTCGGCGAGGGTGGGAGCAGACGGAGAGAGTGGTTGCACCGCACAGTAGGTAACGGCAAGACGAGGGCGTCGATGAAGGCAGGATACAGGCCCAGTCGAGGCAGCGCAGGTCAGCGCAGGTCAGTTTGGGGCCGGCGAGGTGGGATTTTGCTGGCACTTTACGCGGTGCCTCCAGGTCTCGTGCTCGCGTGCCGATACGGAGATTGCAAGCGACAGAGGGGGGGCGGTGCAGGACGCAGAAGGGCCAGGCCGATCAGATGATGGAAATTGGAGAATCGTTGGTTAGGTCCCAGTCGTCGTCGTCGTCGTCGTCGTATCTGTCTCGCCCGCGCAGGAATGTAGGCAGCGAGGCGGCCACGAGCATGCGAGATCCAAGTCTCGCAGCACAAATGCTCGATAAGGGCGAAAAAGAAGACCAGAACTGATGACACGGCAGAAGGGGAGAGTGCGAGAAAGGACGTCACGAAGTGCACGGGAAAGGGAAGAAGAGAAGAAAAAACGAAATGAGGCGGAAACTTAATGGGCATCAAAGGGCTGTCAGACGACGAATGGCGCTCCGTAGCGGCTGTCCCGAGGCGCATCCAATATAATTGCGTGCAGCGCAGCAGCAGGGCGGCTTACTTTGCCCGAGTGTTGGAGTGACGATTTAGGCGTCAAAGCCGCTAAAGCAAAATATCGATTCAAAATGACGCCCATCGCCGAAAGTAGGTATCTCTTCACGGGAGCTGCCAACAAAACATGACATTACCTGGTGCCTTAGGTAGGTAGGTAGGTATCAAGGTACAGAGCACGATGCTGGTACTACCTTACTAAGTAGGTATTCAGTACATGTACATGTTTCTCATCTCCTTCCCAGATGCAGATTTTTTTTTCTTTTCCTTTTTTTTTTCTTTATTTTTTTCCCTTTCCCTTAATCCTCTATGCCTTGTGCTCCGTACAATATCGTCGTCTTGATGGACTGATTGGCCTGCGAGCCTCTCGAGCCGCCCATCAAAGACATCTCATTTGCACAAGTGAAATTACCCCACCTCAATCTTATGCCCGCCCAAACAGAACTCCTCCTCCTCCAAGACATAAATAAAGCTAGGTCCCAGTAACACCTATCTCGTATGAAGGATGAAGAGAGAGAAGCAAGACATGACGGATCCTGATGTCTGCATGTTTTTATGCGTGACAGATATCCTCTCCTATCAGGTCGACACAGCAGAGATCAAAACTCAGTGCAAAGGGTAGTCGGTTAGCAACGATCTCATCATCCATCTCGCAATCTTGCGACATCACTGTCAGCCAGCCACTCATGATACAGCCCGTGTGTCTTGATTTCTCTGCCTTTGCCGAATTTCCGTGGAGACCTTGAAATCATCCTTCATTCAGCCGTGGCTCTGTTGAAGATATACTTCGCGCTATCCAGCCTCTGAGATGGACATTATGTTACCAAGAGAGCTCGTGAGTATTACGGCAATGCTATTTCAGCTACTTCGTCAGCATCTTGGCCGCCTCAATCACGAACATCATTCGACATGCGATCCGGCTCTGTAAGGCATCAGGCGTTCTCAACAGCACTCGATCGAGCTGAGTATCTGAGTGCCCATCTTCTTCTGCCTACATCAACACGCGTTGTTTAGTACCATACTTCATACTGTTGGTGTGGTCATGTTGTTCGACACTGACATGGGCATCACTACGCCCCCGAGCTCTCAACTTATACCGTCAGACGAATCTACCACAACCGAACAAAGCAACATTCGGATTCCATCGTAATGCATCACTTTGCAGGCATCTCAGCGGTGACTCTCGCGGAGACTGCGAACCTCGGCGCACGGGTACCACAGTCTCCAGCGATAGGGTAGAGTAAGCCGTGTCATGCGACTCCCAAAAGCCCAACAAACAAGAAACAACTGCAGTTCAACATAGGGATTGATATTTTCCACGTAGGTTAAGATCTACAGCCTACCAATGGGCAAACATGGTATGGAGCGTTCTTGATCCAATTGTGAAGCCACCCGCGTAAGAAAGCAATGCTGAGCCTATCTTTAGGCAAACAAGTCTCTCATCAATACTCCCAAGTCGCATGCGCTTTCAAGACAAGAACATGCCAAGATGCTGACTATACACATGATGCAGTGAAGCAGACGGCAATTCCTCTTCCGCAATCATACCCCTCCCAACGGTACGCTGCACTGTAACTGCCTGGTAGGATTCCGGCTCCTACGAGTTGATCGGCCGAGGAATCCTGCTACAAGCTCCTTCAAAACTCGAATGAAACAAACAATTGCAGTTTACTCCGTACCTTCAGAAGCATTTCAGTTCCAGATCGAAAAGATGAGACGAGGCCTTTCCAAATTTACCAGGGCCAAGTTCAAGGTTGCAGATGCCGCGGCCAAGACCACATGCATCACGTCGACAGGGAAAAGGAAAATAAAGAAAACCAGGCATGACCCATGCTTGAATGAAGCAGCTCCGTGTTTGACTAGATGACCCATCGATTCAAGAAGGATGAGAATCGCTCAAATCGAACCGACGCCGGCATGGAGCTTCTTGTTATGCTTAATCCGTTACATTGAGCTTAAGAGCGCCTTCCCCGACGTGAGTTGTTGGAGACATGCGTCGCGTATTGTTGTTTGTACTTCATGGGGATTGCTGTAACTTGAATTTCCTATCACAACTCGGATCTTGGCTGTAGCCACAAGGAGAGGTTGTGGTGAGCTCTAATTCACAACGCCGAATTTTGCGTAGCATCATATTGGTGCTGCTCTATCCGCTCCAGAGCACGGAAGACATGTAGATGTCTTTGAGCAGAGGTGTATCTGAATTTCCACGTCGGCTACGTGCTGTTATGGAGTGATCATAGAATGCAAAAGGTACAGCATCATGACTTTTACATGTACAGCGACAGATTCGAATAGTTGCCGAGTATTATACAGTGAACACTCAAGCCGAGTTGGACCCCTATACGGATTGTGATAACCAAATCCTTAAGCTTTATTGCGTTTTCTATTCGAGTAAGAGTATAAGATAGTCAAATATCTCCACCATCTAGTGTGAAGCGTTTGTTGGCGCATGTCTGAGTAATATCGCCGAGGTTGATTCGGGTGAAGATGTATGGAGCCTGGTATCGTGACCCAGTGTTGAGGCGAAGCAGATGGCAAACGCTCGCATGCACACTGGCGTACAAAGTAAAGGAGCTCGTATGCGTTGGCATACGGAAATTGCACACTCAATCCCAAACAGCACGGAGCACACGCAGATGGCCTGCAGCCTGTCAGGGTAGTGCCTGAGATGATGTGGGGAAGAAGATAGTGGGATTTGCAAGGGTGGCAGAAGTCTGGATTGTCTGGACAAATGTGACAGCTGAGCTTACAACTACCTACTACCTTATTTCTTACCAACTGCTCACTAGGAGTAGTAGCTGTGCAGCAAGTGGCTCGGTGACTTGCAGTTTGAGATACGGAATAAGTAGGTCATACTCTCCTTGATGGTGGGCTCTCCTCGGGGGAGTTACGTCGCTTCACCACGACTGGAGACCATATTCCACCACATGCTGGTTGCAGCAATGACCTCCGTCGTTGGGGTTTTACTTGCGTTGTGGCACGTGGCGCAGATGCACTCTGAAGGGCTCTCAGCTTGGTATTTGCGCCTATCAAGGTTCAAAGATAACTCAAGCATGAAGCTCACTCACAGACGAACATTGTATACCTACCTACCTAGGCAGTTGGCCAGCGCTGGCATTGAGCGGAAAGAGCCGTCCGAGGAATAACAAGGCAATCATGTAAAGAAGCTCACCAAGCAGAGGAATCAGCAGAACACAATAGAGTCATATACGATGAAGTGAGAGAGCCTGGGTCGTCGAGTCTCGACTAGCATAATAAGAGAACACCAAGAAAAAAACGATTATGAACGCCCATGAACAATTCCTCACCTCCGGGGCGTCTCACAGTCGCAGAACGAACAAAGGGCGCCGGCTTGACTCGGCTCCGTAGCGCGCGTTTCAGACTGCCTCTGTGGCCGGCCAATCAGTTGACGGCAGCAGCTGCCCCAGCTGGATGGAACAGCCGCCGACTTTCACATCACCGAGCACCTGCAGTTCAAATTCAGATGCACTAGTGGTGCGTTTCAGCGGTGGGGCGCTGGAACTCGGCCCCTGACGCCACCGGAAGCTTATGTCGCCAATTTCCAGGGCTGCCGAGGTGCTGAAGATGCAAGAGCGTGCCGGGATGGACATCAAATACTGTACTGGGTACGTGATGCTCACAATAGACTCTCTGAGGCTCGAACCAAGACACCGAACAATAGGTAAGGTAGTAATAGCGAAAAGGGAAGAATCTAGATTCGAGTCTCGACTGAAGCGGTGAGATTTATCTGCTCAGGATGGTGCGAAAATACCATGTTATAGTGCAGCAGCAGTCATGGATCTGCAGGCTTCTTATCTGCGCGATCTACTTCGTAGCTGGGAACTGGAAGTTGGGATCGTTGCAAGCATCAATCAAAGCTTATGCAGCTGATCGGCACAACCAACGGCAAGTCGCATTTTCCCAGCGTGATTGGTGGCCAACCAACTCCCTCCGAGCATTGACACTAACAAACAAGCATAAATGCAACTACAGCTTCTTGAATCCGGCATTGTGCCTTTGATGCCATCCATCTACTAGCAGTAGGTAGTTGCACTCGATACGCGGGTATGAGTTGGTGATGTGCCATTCCTTTGGAAATTGAGTCGGAGTGTTTCTGCCGAGATGCTCGCCAAGCCTGCAGAGTGCATGTCGCTTTGTACCTAATAAAGGAGCCTCGAGTAACAACAACTGAACCTTCACGTTGGCAAATAAGGTAGTAGTAGCAGCTGCTGGATTTCTAGCTGTCAATACCGTCGTTCAGTTCCTCTTGTGACGCTCTCGTCACTTAGCAGGAACATTACCAGGTACCTAATAGAAGCTGCACGTCAGGAGCATGCATGTGCCCAGCACCTTCCAGTAGAACCTCATTCCATGTCTTTGGTGAGCACAACACCCCGCCAAACGGCATTGATTCGTCATGCCCACGTTTCGTACCTGGCCTGCCAAGAACTGGCTGAAGCACGAATAACATGCGTCAGCCACAAAGTCAAAAGGTCTAGATTTTAGGCTTTCGCAGCCCAGGAGAAAAACAACCCGACAGGACTAGAGAAAGACGCATAGCAGCAATAAGCAGCTGGCGTTTGAGCGCTCTCCCAAGCCGCTCCCGACGTTTTGCTACTCGCTTGGCAGCAACCCCTGCTCGCCCGCTCTGAGACACCACTCGGCCCCAGTCTCAGCATCTCGCGCCCGGCGCTACAGAAGCAACAGAGGGGGCCCTGTGACCACTAGAACAAGGCCTGTCAGAACCTTGGTCCGCTAAGTCAGGCACAAGCTGCCCGCTAGCAGGGGTGCCCACCGGCTGTTGTTGCAGCATCGGCCAAACCAGGCCAATCCCCAACGGCCTGCAACCATGGATCTCTCGTGCCTGATGTTCCTCTCGGCGCTCTCGTCCACTGCACCTGCTTCTGCGGAGCACGCAGCCCAGCCGTAGGACCCTTGCCTTGCGCTTGCCTGGCAATCGCCTTGCAGTAGCACTTGCAGCTTGGGGGAGAGGGTGTAAGTACCTACGTAAGTATACTCGTATCTAGTACCTTACTCGTAGGTAGGTGCAGGTGCGAGCCAGTGTGAGTGGGAGGCCACTTCCCAACCAGGTTGTTTCTTCACTTTGGATTCCCCTGCTGGACTTCTCCTCTTTTCTGCGGCCCCCCTGGTCATTGTTTTCTTCCTTTCTTCCCCGTCATCTACTTTACTTACGCTTCAGTCCCTTTCTTTTATTATCTTGGACTTTCAACGTCCTCTTCATATTCTTTTCCTCTCTCTCTCTCCCTCTCTCTCTCTCTCGCTCGGTATCTTTTTGTCGCTTCTCCCCCCTCTCCAGCCCAGCAGTCCCCGGCCCGGTCCTCCGCACTTGGACCGCTCATATTCTCCTTCTTCGCCGTCGTTCCTTTCACGTCTCAACCGCTGAACCGAGCAAGCTGGCTGCAGAGGACCGTTGATCGTCCATCCTCTTTTCATTCTCTCGTTCACGAACATCATTATCAGTATTCATTCATTCAATCGGAGCGAACGGGCTGGGCCTTTCCTCACGACAACAAACATCTTCTAAGAGTATTAATATTCGACTTTTCTTGTTCCTTGTCCGCGTGTGCGCGCTTGTAACTACACGGCATCTTCTTCAAAATGGCGCCCTTCAGCACCATGCTCGCATATCTCCTCATGGTGGTCGCCCCCCTGGCGGCTGCTGTCCCGCTTCACGGCAATCGTCAGTCCCTGGACCTCGGGGACATCGTCAACAATGTCAACTTGACGCATCTCATGGGCCTCGTCACCAACCCCTTTGCCAAGAACATCATTCCCAACCGCTACATTGTCGTCTACAACAACTCGTTTGGCGAGGAGGCCATCTCTGCCAAGCAGGCCCAGTTTGCTGCTAAGATCGCGAAGCGCAACCTCGGAAAGCGAGGTCTCTTCGGCAACGAGTTGTCCACCGCCATCCACTCCTTCAGCATGCACACCTGGCGTGCCATGGCCCTTGATGCCGATGATATCATGATCAAGGACATTTTTGACGCCGAAGAGGTTGCTTACATCGAGGCCGACACCAAGGTTCAGCACGCCGCCCTCGTTGCCCAGACGAATGCTACCCCTGGCCTGATCCGCCTCTCCAACAAGGCCGTCGGCGGGCAAAACTACATCTTCGACACCTCTGCTGGCTCCAACATCACAGCTTACGTTGTCGACACTGGTATTCGGATTACCCACAGCGAGTTTGAGGGCCGTGCCACCTTTGGTGCCAACTTTGTCAACGATGTCGTGAGTATATATCCTGAAGCCGATGTCCAGGTTTATGCAACTTGCACTTGATGAACGATGGCTAACATTGATGTGCTCAGGACACCGATGAGAACGGTCACGGCAGCCACGTTGCTGGCACTATTGGTGGTGCCACCTTTGGAGTGGCCAAGAACGTTGAGCTCGTTGCTGTCAAAGTCCTCGACGCCGACGGCTCTGGCAGCAACTCTGGCGTTCTCAACGGCATGCAATTCGTTGTCAACGACGTCCAAGCCAAGAAGCGCTCCGGCAAGGCCGTGATGAACATGTCTCTGGGTGGCTCATTCTCTACTGCTGTCAACAACGCCATTACGGCTTTGACCAACGCTGGTATTGTCCCCGTTGTCGCTGCCGGTAACGAGAACGTATGTTGCATCCCATCCCTCATCTCACTCAAACCTTCTAACAGTCCTATAGCAAGACACTGCCAATACCTCTCCCGGCTCTGCCCCTCAGGCTATTACTGTCGGTGCCATCGATGCCACCACCGACATCCGAGCCGGCTTCTCCAACTTTGGCACTGGTGTTGATATCTATGCTCCTGGTGTCGACGTTCTGAGCGTCGGCATCAAGTCAGATATCGACACTGCAGTCCTCAGCGGTACTAGCATGGGTAAGCATTTGAGCCCCGTGATCTGATCACAACTTACTCATCAAGAAATCGAATCAATGACTGACTTGCGCAACTTGTATAGCTTCTCCCCACGTTGCTGGTCTTGCTGCCTACCTGATGGCTCTTGAGGGTGTCTCCAATGTTGACGATGTCAGCAACCTCATCAAGAACTTGGCTGCCAAGACGGGTGCTACTGTGAAGCAGAACATTGCTGGAACCACCAGCCTCATCGCCAACAACGGCAACATTTGAGCATGTGACCCCCATGCTCATGTTCTCTCGCCATTAAGCCTATTCTAGAAGAAGACAGTACCAATACACATCGCGCGCGCATTGCACAAAAGTTTCATAAAATCGTCATTGTCAGACACATTAATGTTAGAAGGAAGTCAGAGATGTCCTTGTAGATGATATAAGGCCATCTCCTAAGGGATGAACCGTAGTCGGATTAAGACAATTACGGCCCAACGTACATGTAATTAAGATTAGAGCACGAGTGGCTTAAATTTTGAGAGCTGTATTGAGATGGTAAGAACAATGGTGATGGCTATGTAACGTATCGATAATGCATAAGCAGAATGATGAGCAATTAATGATACAATTACCCAAATACTGCTAGTATTGCCCAAACCGGAACAATGGGCTTCATGGAACAATTGACAAAGTCACGTCAGGCAAAGCCTCTTCCACCCAATCACTAGTACAGCACAAAGTCAGAAGCACAAAGCTATAATTGTTTGCTCGCCAGCGCGGGTCTACCCTCGTGAAAGACGGAAGGTAGAAAGTTCCGCACCGTGTCCAGCTCGTCAGAGCGGACCAAGAGCAATGGCAAAAGTTGATATCAGCACTTCTTCGGCACAACCACAGTCATGGGAGGACTGGATTGCAATTTGACATCCGTGCTAGGATAAAGCAAAGAACAGAGTATAAGGGAGAGCAGAGGAGGGTAATGGAGAGCAGGAGAGCCAGGAGAGAAGACGCCATCACATGTCATGGATAACGCACTCACTCTTCGATGATTCATTGCCCGTCGATTTCTAGATATTGAAGACATTAAGTATGCTTGTTAGATAGAAGTTGTATGGCTTGGCAGATGTCATGAGCCAAGAATCTTGTAATACATGAACGGCGTCAGGTGCATCGTCATCGACGAAGTGCTTCAGTGAAAGAGATCCCTATAGTGATTGTTGTTACAATTCGTCGCGGCCCGTTATTGAAGTAGGGCTGCCGGCGCTGCCGGCGCTGCTGGAGAACAGCTTGGCGGTGTCGGAGAAGGTGTTGTCGAATCTGGCCCCCATGAACCAAGCAATGCCGACCTATTCAAAATTAGACTTATCGCGCACTCATGACTCTTGCAGTAGGGGCGCGACTTACCATCAGACCTGTCATGGTCAACAAGACGGCGAGGACAACGCCAATCATAATAGCAGTCTCGCTGGTGGACATGGTAGGCTCCTGTGTCTGCTTCGCCCGGGCTTCCTGGGACAGTTTCTTTGGATCCTGCCTAGGGAATAAGGTCTCGATGAATTGCTCAATCTAGAATCGATTAGTCTTCCTTTTACAGCACGTCTTGGCTGGGCGATGTATGCATACCTTTGCGCACCGCGCGCTGATTGCCAGGAAGTTGGGATCGCGAGGATCGTTCTTCTTCTGTATGCGCCTGGCATATCTTCTGAAGACCTCGCAGAGGACTTGGAGGTTTTGCGTGCTTTCCAGCATGATCTGGCAAGCGTCTCCCTTGGTGATCTTGACATTCCTCTCCAGGACAGCAGGGTTCCTAAAGCACAGCTCCAAGGTGGCAATGGCCATGGCCTGTGGAATGGCAACAAAGTTGAAGGCGCTCTGGTCTCTCATCCCCGCCATGTAGAAGAGGCAGTCCTCGACGTGCTTCAGAGCGTCGAGAACCATGTCGGAAATACACTCCACTGCCTGTGTTCGGTATTTGGGGTCAAATAGATCCTCCCACCTCTCAACATGCTTGCTCCAAATCTCCTTGGGGTACCATCGCCGGCCGTCTTCCCAGTCCTCATGGATATCTCGAATGATGTTCGTCTTTTGCAAGAATTGACCCATGGACTCGGTCAATTCGGGTCTCTCGCCAAGCTTCGGGTTGGCAAGGTTCGAAGCGACCAATAGTCGCGTCAGGCCCTCACCAACCAGTCCTGCAACGTAGTGACAGTACAGCTCGTACTCCTCGATTGTCTGGACGCCGTTCTGGATCATCTCGGTGTTTTGCGCGTAGTCGGCCATACCGTTGCCCATCTTGAACGTCATGTCCTTAATGATGTCATAGTAAGGCTTCTTGAGCTTCTTGAGCTCGGTAATGACGCAGTCAAAGTGCTCCAGGAGCTCTCTGTCCTTCTCCTTGCTGTCATGGTATTGCCAGCCGTCCTGGTCCATTGTCACGTGGAACTCTCGCAGCATGGGGACCTTGGTGGAGAGAGGGATGGTCATGTCGTCCTCAATGGTGTCCAGACCACGTAGAACTAGGTAGAAGAGGGTGACAGGGACCAGAAGCTCATGGTTGAGTTCCTGGATAACCGCCGAGAAACTACGGCTCGTCATGTTCAGGAAGCGGAAACATTCTTGTAGTGTCGCACTCTCGGTTTTGGGGTCACGGCGGTTGACGGGCTCATGCCACAACTTCCTGCAAAGTTCAAGTAAGCAACGTGTCTCCCCTCTCTCAAGCGTCCCCCATAGCGAAACGTACCATTGGACGATAGAGCGCAGTTCGCGCGGGTGCATTAGGTAGTAGATGGCGCCCATTGTGGTGCTTCTTCTTTGCGCACGGGTAGAAGATGTTGGTAGAGTGTGCGAAGGGTCAATTGGCAAAAATTTGCAGAGCTGTTGCTAGCTGCTACCGGAAGTAAAGCGAAGAAGAGCTGAAAAGAAGCGTCTGGCTACCGTGTTCGCAACGACTGGGTCGGGATGCCACAAAATGAACGCGAAGAAACAGACAAAGACGAAGATGAAGATGGAGAAGAAGAAGAGAAAGTACGGGGTATATGGTAAAACAAGAATTACTGGTAAGAAGATAGAGAGCAACAGCTGAAAACAACGAGAGGGAAAAAACAAGAGTCGATGATGGGGGGAAAGAAGGAATTATAGCAAGCTGTGGTTAAAATGAGAGAGTGCCAAAAGGCAGCCAAGAAGTGGGAGCTGGTGGATACGAATACGGCCCAGGAGTGGCTTGACTGGGCGGAAAAGGCACGCGAACCCCACACCAAAACTCTGCTCGGAACGGGCTGGGCGAGTGACGGAGGCCTGGGAGGTAGGCAAGTAGGGTTAGCACGAAGAGGCTGCAAATTCATTCGCTGGGCGGCTGAGCCGATTCCATCACTTGCAGCGCTAGAACGGGCGCGGAAAGGGATTGCAGACGCCCAATTCCGCCAGCTATTGCGAATACGGAATAGAGAGGATGGTGAGCATCAAGCAGGAGGCACGTTAGTATAGGGGTAATAAATGTACTACTCGTAAGGTATTGGAGAGGAGAGTGTGTCTGTCATAAGCATCTTGATCTGATCTAAGGGACCTATTTCTACCTATGATGACGGAGGCTGAACAACACCGTCATACACTGGGGCAAGATGGTCTTCGTTTACCCTAGGTACTCCGTATCACAGACAACGGTGACAAAAAAGCAACAACAACAAAACCACCAACAACAGCCACCTTGTATACAAGGCACGAGATGTCATGGTGCGGCACGGCAACGTCGAGCTTCATACGCGAGCCGTCTAACTCGCTTCCAAAGCGCCACCAATTTCACCTGAGCCGCCCCCTGCCTGATGACTCAGCCGCGAAAACGTCTTGTGCTGCACAAACGAGTTGATATCGTGGACAGATTCTCGGCGGTGAGAGCTGCACGTAAGCTGAGACAAGCGGGCGATATTGATGCTAGTGGAGTTTCTAGCATTAGGACCCTTCTTGGCAGCAATCCATAGGGAACAATTGCAGAGACACCGGGATCTTGTTGACACCTCGTGGCACGGCGTCAATGCCGTGGTAGCTTTTTGCCGGATACTAGCGACTTTCGGTTTGCCCGGGACTGGAGTGTGACGATGCTTGAAATTCATCAGCTGCGACGTATCCAACAGAGTCGTATCGAGGTTGGAGATGCTCCGAAAAGCAAGGGCATTGCAAGCTTGCTCAGAATGCAAGCAAGGCTGAACTAATACCACCTAGATGCAGGTGGACCACTCGAGGGCTTCGGCTGTAGGGGCATCTTGCTGCGAACGAATGACACACACGTGGTGGCAACACGGTATTCCTACCTTACATGTTAGGACTTGCATGCAGAACGGAATTCCGACATGCCCAGACGAAAACCGAGCCCTGTGACTTCTACCGTAGGTACATTAAGGTATTGAGGTATCACATCTTACCGAGCCGTGGCAGGCCGGTTGTGGCATGCTATTCAGAAGCGAGGATCGGCCAGTTGCACCCCTTATTAGATGGCCGTTGAGCAGTTTCCCCTATTCCGAATAGCACCGCTAATCTCGATGCAGTGAAGATGAACAGGACGGCATTGATATGTTTGTAGCTGATGACTCCGTAGGTGTGCGCGTTGTCTTACTAGCACCTTGGCCAGCTTGGACAAAATCAACTATAGATTGCTTGAAATGATTGAGAGATCTGTGATACAGCCCGATTCTCTTTAAGCTGTGGAGAGTGAGGATGGTGGAAGGAAATACCAAGTACGCGAGATGCTTCTTACCAAAGACTTGGGATCAGTTACAATACAAGATGAGGCAGGAAACTCCCAGGACAATCGGATAGAGTTGGGCCTTGTTCGAAGTCGAAACGTTGACGGATTGCACCTTCCATCGGATAACAATCCTTTTCAAATCAAGTAACAGACATCGCGCCTTCCTCGACACTACTCCAAGATGCTGCTTTCACCGCTCATCGTCTCGGCTCAGACTCTGAATGACTCTTGAATAGCTATCTTCATCCTCATTCCCCAACCCAACCCGTTAGGCAGGGATAAGAGAGTCTGGCCACCAAACCCACGATTTCCCATTGAGATACAACTGTGCCAAATCCATCGAAATGGCCAGCAAGCTCTCCAACGGCCATCGCCAACAGCCGCGCTTTCTCATATGGGGGGGCAATGGCTGGATTGCCGGTCAGTTGAAACGCCTCCTGCAGGAACAGGGCAAGGAGGTTCACGCCACAAACATTCGTATGGAAAACCGAG
This sequence comes from Trichoderma parareesei, assembly GCA_001050175.1. Lineage (NCBI taxonomy): Eukaryota > Fungi > Ascomycota > Sordariomycetes > Hypocreales > Hypocreaceae > Trichoderma > Trichoderma parareesei. Next base: position 38,888 of record LFMI01000624.1, on the reverse strand, counting down.
AGGCTGTGCTGTCGGAGCTCTTACTCACCAAGCCAACCCACGTTCTGAATGCTGCCGGATGCACTGGGAGGCCCAATGTTGACTGGTGTGAGGACAACAAGGGCCAGACGGTACGATCCAATGTTATCGGCACATTGAACTTGGCAGATGCGTGTTATCAAGCCAATATTCATTGCACCACCTTCGCTACTGGATGCATATATCAGTACGACAAGACTCATCCCATCGGTGGGCGTGGCTATACGGAGGAAGACCGCCCGAACTTTGAGGGAAGCTTTTACTCCTTGACCAAGGGCCACGTCGAGCCGGTAAGCCCATTGCGAGAGTATGTTGCTCTAGGGAATAGTGAGACTGATGTGCCCTTTTAGGTATTGAGCAGTTATCCCAACTGCCTCATCCTCCGTCTTCGCATGCCTGTTAGCGATGACCTTCATCCGCGCAACTTTGTGACAAAGCTCCTCAACTACGAGAGGGTGGTCAACATTCCCAACAGCAACACCATTCTCCATGATCTTCTGCCAGCCTCTATTATGCTTGCAGAACACGGTGAGACTGGCGTCTACAACTTTACCAACCCCGGCGCCATCTCTCACAACGAGGTCCTCACGCTTTTCAAGGACATTGTGAGGCCGGAGCTGAGCTGGCAGAACTTTACTCTGGAAGAACAAGCCAAGGTTATCAAGGCGGACCGGAGTAATTGCGCGCTGGACACGTCGAAGCTGGTTGCTAAGCTCAAGGAGTACCAGTATGAGATTCCCGAGGTTCACGAGGCTTACGAGAAGTGCTTTGAGCGCATGAAGGCTGTAGGAATTGAGTGAGGTCTGATGCTGAGCTTGCTGTGGTTTGTCCCTGATTCCACTGCATGATGATGGGCACCTTATTGTTGAGAATTGCGCCTGAGTTGGCACTTACATATCGCCGTGCAAGACATCGTCTGCTCAATTTGATGGCTACGTTGATCTAGGTAGTTAGTGTTGACAAGAGACCACGTTGTGTGCCCCCCATGCGTATGCCGTTGATCTTGGCTGGCCACGTGTGTTGTGCAGGTTGAAAAGATGCAATCATTGCCAAGTGACATCTCGGTCCCACTGATGGGCAGCGTGCTGGAAAACATTCATGTGAAAATGGCGTTTGTCAGTTTGCCGTCTGCACACAAATGTGCAAACCGCATGTCAATGAACCCTGATGATCCGGATCACTCCAACTTGCCGCCCAAAGATAAGAAGCAGACAACCAGATTACAGGTACTAACCGGTAGCGGTACATCTCGATCTAGCAGCACTGCCCCGCCATTACGTATCGCCATCGAAACAGAGCGCACTCAGCCTTGGGCAAAATTTCGGCTGAGGCGAGCGAATATGCACTCCCTCGACTAACGGCCGCGAAGACTGTCGCCTTAACATCCATATCTACACATCCCGCAGCGCCGCCTTGTCATTCTGGCTCTGCTGTTTCATTTATTCGAAAACCGCAGCGGCAACACTCGTACTCGCCAGACGAACACTATCTCTCTCTTTTGCCCAAAATGGTCGTCGATACGGCCTATTACGACACCCTCGGCGTCTCGCCGCAGGCCACGGAGCTAGAGATCAAGAAAGCCTATCGCAAGCTGGCCATTGTCCATCATCCAGGTAAGCGGCCATCCATCCCTCCTCTGGCATTTTAAGCATTTCTGGCGCCTTGCGCCTTGCGTCCTGCGACTTGTACACTGACCGACGGCTGCCCCTGACACCAGATAAGAATCCCAACGACCCGACAGCACACGAAAAGTTCCAAGCCATCGGCGAGGCCTACCAGGTGCTCTCAGACGCAGATCTACGAAAGGCATACGACAAGTATGGAAAGGACCACGCGAAACCGCAAGAAGGCTTCGTCGACCCGGCCGAGTTCTTCTCTGCCATCTTTGGCGGCGAAGCTTTTGTCGACTGGATCGGCGAGATTAGCTTGATGAAGGATCTGGCGGCGACAATGGACATCGCCATGGATGAGGGAGAAGAAGGAGAGACTGCGCCGCAGGGAGAGGAAGAGTTTCCCGGAACTGCCGAGGCGATGAAGGAGAGCATGAAGGAGAAGGAGAAGGAAAAGGAGAACCAGGAGACATTTGCAGGCTCTGCGTCCGCGCCGCCGCCGCCGCCGCCTCCCGCGGTGGTGGTAGAGGACGACAAGGCAAAGACACCTGTGCAGCCTACGACTGCGACACCGCCGCCTCGATCCGAAGCCACGTCTCCGGCTCCGTCATATGGTTCCCGAAGCCGGCAGATCCCCATCCGACCGGCTCTTACCGAAAAGGCCCACGACGACACAGAGAAGGAAGTGGACCACGCAGAGGACGACCCCAAGGGCAAAGGAAAGAAAAAGGGCGGCATGAGCAAGGAGCAGCGGGAAAAGCTGCTGGCCTACGAGAAAGAGCGCGCGCGCATCCGACAGGAGCGCGTCGAGGCGCTCACACGGAAGCTGTTGGATCGGGTCAGCGTGTGGACGGAGACGGACAAGGGCCCCGACGTCACCCGGTCATTCCAGGAGAAGATGCGGCTCGAGGTGGAGAATCTTAAGATGGAGTCGTTTGGCATCGACATTCTGCACGCCATCGGCCAGACGTACATGTCCAAGGCCTCGGCCCTCCTAAACAGCCAAAAGTTCCTCGGCATCGGCGGCTTCTTCAGCAAGCTCAAGGACAAGGGCACGCTGGTCAAGGACACCTGGAACACCATCAGCAGCGCCATTGACGCCCAGCAGACGGTGGAGGACATGGCCAAGATGGAGGAGCGGGGCGGCGAGGACTGGACGGACGAGAAGCGCGTCGAGTACGAGCGCCGCGTCACGGGCAAGATCCTGACGGCTGCGTGGAGGGGCAGCAAGTTTGAGATCCAGGGCGTGCTGCGCGAGGTGTGCGATGGGGTTCTCAAGGACAAGAAGGTTCCGCTGTCGAAGCGGTTAGAGCGGGCGCAGGCGCTCATGCTCATTGGCGAGATTTTCATCAAGGTATGTTTCTTCTTCTTCTTTTTTTTTTCCCTCCCAGTTTGACGAAGACTTATATAAGTGTGTCTAACTCTTTACCCATAGGCTGAGCGGTCTCCCGAAGAAGAGGGCGATTATCTGCTCTTTGAACAGCTCGTTGCCGAGGCGGCCATGAAGAAGGACAAGCATGAAGACCATAAGCACAAGAAGGACAAGAAGTCTAGGGATATGACCGCGGAAGAGGTTGCCCAGGATGCGCCTAACGTGCCCAAACCAGAGCAGCCGGCGGTGTAAGATTTGGGGGAGGAGAAGACCTACGATGGAGGAGATAGTGGGAGAGGCGTTAATGAAACACGGAAATGGAGAAGTTGTAAGGAGAGGACGAGGAAGAGGAAGAAGGATTTGGGGAATAGGGAGCGAGTGGAGGAGCATAAAAAAACGGGATTATGCGGCCCTTTTGTTTGTTTAGAGAAAACCTGTCGAGATTGCCAGATAGAGAGCGATCGGGCATAATCTTACTACCTAGTATATAGAATACACAGCTTTTCCTTCTTCTTTTCAGGTCTCCCTTCATGTTTTTATGGGTGATGCCCAGGGCATGCATTTACTTCTTGCATCTAGTATCTCGTGTCCCAACATCCAATCCCGTGCAAGGTTCAGTGGAAATGGTGCTGGCATTCAATCACATAGCAAATGATTATAGGCAAGCAAGCAGACTGATTGAGCATGGAAGGCATAAACGCTTGTTCTTCTTCTATTCCGTTTTCCCATCATTCACCGGAAAAAGGCAGCGCACGTAATTCTACATCTCGCACATACTTCCGAATAAATGCAAAAGATGTGTCAATGCAAGGTTGTTTTAGTTTTGGTTTTGGTTTTCTTCCCCTCCTCCTTCTCCCTCATGGATGTATCCAAAGAAAACATTGGCGAAGCTCATTATCAAGAGTTTTTGACCTTCTTGGAGTAAGTCTTTTTTCTGTATGAGGGGGCTAAATGATGTTGTGAACCGCCTTTCGAAATGGGGAGATGAAAAGTGAAGGAAAAAAAAAAGTCTGCTCTTCGTCTTGAGGGAGGCATCTGTCTTTGTGCGTGTTTCCATGGATAGCTTTTTTCCCCTCTCTTTTCTCCCTCTCTCAAGTCTTCTTTATTGCCTTGCCTCTGCGGGTATCTGATCTTACACATGTGGAAAGAAAGCGATAAAAAAAACAAAACACGTCAAAAAACAACCGAGTAAGTCATATATGACAAGGGATATCATAGAAAAAAGGGCAGGAAGGCAATGCCTTTAACCCCCTTAAAGCGCAGAACGAGAGTGTAGTTGACACTCTCAAATTGTGTAAAGAAGGATAAACGTAGACCAAGATGTGAGGGGAACTTCTCGAGGGAAAGGGCTGGAGACGGCGAGTGGTAAGAAGAAGAATGCAGTGATCATGGCCTTCATAAACGCAATGAGAGAAAAACAACAGGGCGCTGATGGATTACATCAGCCGCTGAGAAGAAGAGAAGAGTAAGAGTAGAGAGAGTGTGTGTTTGTGTGTGTGAAAATCAAAAGTGATAAGTAGAACGCCATGCAAGTCCGAATGAGCGCCTTGTATCCCCGATATCCCGAGATGCAATTATACGTGCATAAAAGTATATGCTGTCGCAAATACGAAAGAGACAAAGAAAAGAGAAGGATAGAAAGAAACAAAGACAAGGAAATATTGCAGCAGCCGGGGGCAAAAGGAGGAGTGAGAAAGGAAGTAAAAGACGAGATACCCATGAGTGGTGATGTGAATGAGAGCAAGCAGTAAATGCACCGTAGAAATGGGCATATCGGCTGGTCGATATGCGAAGTAGAAGACGAAGAATCCGGTCGGCCCTCCTCTCCATGATGTTTGCGTAGAGTCGGTTAGCTAGTGACCCGCAACAGGCAGTTCTATGCCGCTGTCACGATCCTGTGCTTCTTTCGGCCATGCCTCGGCTTCGGATTCAATGTTTGATACGGTATCGTCGTCGAAACGCGACGCGGAAACGGTGGACACCGTATCATCTTCGACTTGGGACGTGTCGTCACCGTAGTCGTAGTAGGAAGCTGCCAGGACGCGGCCGGGCATGGCGTCCACGTCGGCAATCCGGACGCGGTAGGCCAGTGCCTTCTGGCCCTCTTTGATGAGCACCTCTGTCCAGTCCAGACACTTCTTGAGACTCTGGTTCATCTTCTGGCTGTCGAGCAAGAGCTCTTGGTGCCTCGTGAGGTCGAGCTGGAGACGGCGCTCGTCCCGTTTCCGCCGTTTGTCGCCAGGCGATTCCACCTTTGACTGAGAGGTGGTAGAACTGGGATCAGCGGCCGAGTTTCCGTGGGACAAGTCGGAGTCGACTAGCGAGTCCTCATCCTCCTCATCCTCCTCGTCCTCTTCGTCTTCGTCCTCGTCCAGTTCTCCATTCAGTTTTGCGGCATCTTCCTCCCTCTCACTAACGTCGGTGAGGGCCCCCGAGGCGTCTGGCACGGTGAGAGAAGCACCTCCTTGGCCGGAAGCTCCAGGGCCGCTAGGGAGGCGCCCGGCTCTGGATAAGCGTCGGAAGCGGCGCAATTCTGCGGATTGTTTGCGCAGCTGCCTCTCAAGAGTTCTGTTGATGGCTTCGAGAGAAGCGTTTGTAATTTCCAGGTCCTGAACTTTGCGCTCGCGCCGGGCGCTCAGGACAAGGTGACTAAGAGGTTCGGAGTTTTGAGAAGATCTCTTTCGACTGATGGAGTCAGTTTCTGAATCGTCGCTGTCTCCATCTTCTCCGTCATCTCCATCGCCTTCGCTTCCGTCTTCGTCATCCTCTTCATCCTCATCGTCCATTTCGTCGGCCATTTGTAATATCGACGCCATCGTCATGGGCTGTGCTAATTGCGCCAGTCCGGGACTTAAGAGTGGCGGTGTCATATCGGGCGCATATATCGCGGGGGGGACGCTTGTCGGTGAGGCGATCTTTGGTACGGCGGCTCCTCCTTCTACAGAAACGACGCTGCCTGCGCGGCCGTGCCCCTTGTTTAGCCGCAGAGGCGACTCGATGCTCACTCGCCTCTTGTTGGCCTGGGCAGGGGCGGCCGCCAGCTTCGGAGCCGGGTGAGCCGAGGCTCTGATCGGTGAGGTGGGCGACATGGCACTGGCTCGGAGCGTCGGCTGTGCATGCTGCTGCTGCTGCGGTAGTGTAGGATGGGTAAGGTTCTTTGAGGGTGATGCTGGCCTCGAGTACAGCTGAGTCGTGCTGGATCCCACGGCCGAGGAGTTGCTGGTGTTGGCGCGCGTCGCCCTGGAGCCGCTGGAGATGGTCGAGCCCGTCCCGGAGCTGCGGGCAGACAGCCTCGCGTCCATGTCTGGCGCGCCATTCGCGTAGAAGAACTTGGTAGCGACGCCCTCTTGCGCCGAGGCCAGCGAGTGGGTGCTTGAGCTGGGGTATGCCGGAGGGCTTGTCACCCGCTTGCTGGCAGCATCGCTCGCGTAGAAAAAGGTCGGCGTACTTTTGGTATGGACAACCGAGGCCGGTCGGGGCGGCGGCGCATGAGCCGAGGGCTTTACGCTGCTCGCATAGAAGAACTTGGAGTCCTCGCCCGGGCCCGTGGACGATGAGCTGGTGACGCTCCTCCTAGAGCTCAGGCTATCGTTACGAGCCAGGGGCGACACGCCCAGGCCGCGGTTGCTCCGCGTCTCCCACCCGCCGTCGCTCATCTTGTCGAGGTTCGTCGAGCTGCCCGGCGTCGAAACGGTGCTCTCGGCACGGGACTGCCTGGCACCCGACCGCGGGGTGCTGGTATGGCTGAGATATGAACTCGGAGGAGCTGCGGCGGCGCTCTCGCCGCGCGGCGACTGCGCGCTGACGACGGACGAGGACTTGCGAGCCAGCGGCGTGGTTGCTGGCGGGCCCTTGACGGCGACCTTGGGGGTCAGGGGCGTTCGGGTCATGCCTCGGGGGGGTCCAGCGCTCAGCTGGGGCTGGCGAGGCTTGTCGCCGGGAGGCATTGTGGCGGCGTCCCTCTTGGTGGAAGAACGCGTAGTCGGAGCAGCGGCAGTCCTCACAGAAAGCACATGTTGTTTCGGCTGTCGAGCAGCTGTCGGGCGGGCGAGAGGCGGTCCCTGGGGATTGGGCGGAGTCGAGCCCAATCGAGGTGCGGGAGTCGTCGTCGTGGTCGTCGAGGCTTTGGTTGCTGGTCGCTGCGGCGCGGGCTTGCAGGCGGACAGTCGCGAGGCGGAGGGTTGCGGCTTGGGGGGATGATGGCGCGGTTGCTGATGGTGTTGGTGAAGGCTGGGTTGAGGCCGAAGCTGAGGTTGCGGTTGAGGGTGAGGTCGAGGGTGAGGTTGTGGTTGAGATGGAGATTGAGGTCGAGGTTGGAGATGAGGCTTGGGCTTGGGCCTGGACGTGGCTCGGGGATTGTCGACGACAGCGTCCGAGCATGCGTTGCCTGAGCCTGAGCGCATCCTCCGGGCGTCCCAAAGTCGCGCGGAACAGCGCCACTGCAGGGCCTCGGGCAGCGCTGGCAGGTAATTAAGGCCGCTGTGGTGACTAGCCTGGGCCAGAAATTAGGGGGCGTGTGGAGGGATAAAAGGAGCCGGGAAGAGCCTGAGCGAGGTCCACTGGCGCAGCTATGGAGGGATGTCGCAGGTAGCCGTACGAGTAAGTGGTGATGATAATACGGGACAGAACAGAACAGAATAGAACTGAACAGGCACAGGGACGGACGGACGGACAAGGCAGAGCAGACGAATAGATAGATAGACAGACAGACAGACAGACAGACACGGCACGGAGAGACGGAGACGATGCAAAATGCGCAGCAGCTGGACAGAGGACCGCAGATCGGGGAGGGGGCCTTTTTTTACGTTGCGCAAACGAGGCGGCGATACATGCAGGCGGACGGCATCGCATCGTCAGACGATGTGAGGAGACGCAGCTGCACACGCTGCGAGAGTGGCCCAATCCATTCAAGCGCAAGGGTTTATGCCCCCCCGCAAGTCTGTATCCAGAAAGGCGGTAAGGGGCCTCTGGTGCAAGATGCATCGAAGCCGTCCAGTGAGAGCTTGAGAAGCGAGCAGAGGGAGATGCCCAAGTCCACTGCATGCACGCACATGCCCGTCGAAAAGGGCACCAGGATGGGCGCTGATGGGGTCGGCAGTGCTCGGTACGAGTAAGAGTGCGCTCGCCTCGCGCGTCTACCATGTACAGTATTCGTCCGAGCTTGCATGTACGAGCATGGAGCAGTTGGGAGGAGATGGTCGTTCGTGACAGTTGTTAGTCCATATAGCAGCGTATGATGGGGGGGCCGGTGGATATCGAGCAATGCAAGATGGGATACTAAGGTACTACGAGGCTATCTGACTTGTCCAGTGCTACATACAGACGATATGTACGTCGACACTCGCGCCTCGTCGTGCATGCAAAATGCCATCGAATCAGGCCCCTGGCTCCGGCAGAGGCAGAGTGACGAGATCCATGTGCGTCCACGGCACGCAGATTGGGCTATGAGAAGAATCCTCCGTAGGTACCGAATGATATACCTAGTGCACGCTCCTTTTTGCTGACCTTACCTTACCTTACCTTACAGACCTTGTATGTTCTCGAAGGATGGCGTCAACGGGTAAATCATGGGATCGCCCACTTGTTTGTTTATTTGCATGAACCAAGTAGATACGTACCCAGAAGAATAAAATCTTCACCAGAAACGAGACAAAGATAGTAGTAAAAACAGCCACGCAAAGCCATCACGCCTCAGATAAACAAGACGTTATTAGTCAAACAGCTCCCCTGAATGAAACAAAACAATACCAAAGCGAGTAGCTGCCTCAACAACCCATTTCTTCTTCATCTCTTCTCTTACCGCATCAAGCCTAGGCCCCCTCCCGCCCGGTCTTGCGCTAGTAAGATCCCGGCCACATCAGGACTCAGCCTCCAATTGGCTGCGCACGCCCAAGGGACCCCCTATTTACGGTTTAGGGCGCCAACGCCATGCCTTCCAAATTTAGTTGTCTGTACATGTAGAGCCCCAGATGCATGCCTTTTGCTTTGCCGTCATCTTTTATTTTTATTTTTATTTCGGGCGATTCTCGATCCAAGCTGATGACACTTTGATATTGGCGATTCTTGCGCCTCGTCTGGAATCTCCCTTCATTTCGCTCATTTCCCTCGCGTCTCAGAGCCTGCCATGGCCCTGCTCGGCATCTCGCTCATTGTCGTTTCCTTCGTCTTCGTGGCGCTCAGGCAGCCGCAGTGGCTGCGATTGCCGTGGCAGAGTTGGGCCGGAGGAGTCGGCGCCATCACGGACGGCAAGGAGATCAAGACGCTCTCAGGTCATGAACGGAGGAGTAGGACAGCGCAACAGAACGGGAAGGGTGCCAGCCATGGAGCCGCACCAGAGATCGCACTTCAGCCACCAAACGACGACACAGAGCTGGACTCGAGGGGGTCGTCATCAGCCTCTTCCACCGATCGAGCCTCTTCGAACTTGAGACAGCGCAAGCCCGACAATGTCCCTCCCTCGACACTTCCGATCATCCAACCGCCTACGATCATGCCTCCCACGATCGTGTCTCCAGTCATTCAAGAGCCAGAAAGTCCAACCACGCCCAAAGCCGAGCCCATGAGCCTGTCACAGCCCATCCCCAGCCTCTCCCTCGCCGAGTCATCATCCTCCCTCATGATGCCCCCTCCGCCTCTCCCTTCGTCCCGACCCAACGGCCGCATTCCCGCCCTGAATCAATACCCAGCCCCGAACTCGGCCCAGCGAGCACGTGGCCCAACTCCCAATAGAGGCCCTCCTGCCGCATCATCATCCTCCTCCTCCTCCTCCGGCCTCGCGCCTCCTCCGACGCACTCTTCCAAGCCCGCCAAGCCCAGCCGCCAAGTCGTCCTCACGCCGGGCCACTCCCCGCTGGACTGGGCTCGCATCTCCGGCCCAAACTCCGACCTCCGCGGCGTGCCCGCTTCGACGCCCTACCTGCGCGTGACGCCCTCGATGCTCAAGGCGCAGACAGGCCGCAAGGGCAAGGATGCCTGGATGGCCATCAACGGAAAGGTGTACAACGTCACGCCGTACGCAAAGTTCCACCCGGGAGGCGTGCCGGAGTTGATGAGGGGCGCGGGGAGGGACGGCACCAAGCTGTTTGGGGAGATTCACCCTTGGGTCAACTATGAGACTATGCTGGCTGCGTGTCTTGTGGGACTGCTGGTAGAAGAGCCGGAGGGCAAGGAGAGTGAGATGGACAGGATGGACTAGCTGTGCCTCGAGACGAAGTGATATATGCATGCAACGCAAAGAGCAGACAGAGGACTTCCTTCGTAGATCACTAGACGGAAGCTACGCATTCACAATTAGAGAGATACCCCCCAAGGTTGGTAGGATAGAATTACATGTACATATATATATATGAAGAGATGGCGTAACGCTATGGAGGTATGCTACGCTTAACGTACAGGCGACGATTACCGTCTCTTGCCAAATCTAAACTTGAGCTCGTCGTCGCTATCATCGCTATCCCCAACCTCCAGCAGCTTCGGCGCCACCCTCGACCTCTTCGGCGGCGGCGCGTCCCTAGCTGCCGCAGGCTCCGTGGCCGCCCTCTTCGCTTGACTCGTTGCCCAAGTCTGTCCGCCGGTGAGCTGGCTCCGTGTGCCCCTCTGCGACTCCTCCTTGCCTCCAGCTCTTCTCGACGCTGCAGCTCTGGCAGCCGACGCCTCTGCCGTTGCTTCTGCTATTTCCTCTTCATCGCTACCATCAGAGGCAATGATAACCCGCGCCGAAGAGGCACCACGCGATGTCGTCGTCGGCAGCGACGGCTCCACAAAGGGGGAGTGGGAGTTCCTTGCCTCGCCGGCGCCCACGGCAGAGCGCTGGCTCGTCGCCCTTCTGCGGTCACTACTGACATCTTCCAGCCAGTAATTGTCGCCGACTCCAAACTCCTTGGCCTTGACTTCGGTGAGGGCGACAATGACCCGGGCGGGCTGCCTTCCCGTTGCCTCGCCCCTTTTGCGGAACTTTTTAAAGTTCTTCATGCCGTTCCACTTGGGGTTCCATCGCCCATCCGCAATGTCCTGTTCCCTCGTCCTGTCCGAAGCCCTGTCTGCGGGGCGAGGCTGAATCTCCTCTACAATGTGAAGCCGACGTATTTCGGCCAGGTCGATGTCCTCTGGTAGTTGGGCCAGGTCCTCGGCCTCGGCTCGAGCCCGGGCTTCCGCCTCTTCGCGGTTCTTCGCAGCCAGTGCCAGGACGTCTATCTCTTCCTTGACCTTCTTCTTCTTCTTCTTTTCGCTGGTTGGCTCTGCTTGTTCAGGTTCCTCCGGTGCAGGTTCAGGCGAAGGCTCAGCAAAGCGCCCTCCCCTTTCGAGACGTTGCCGTTTGAACTTTGCCACAGCCGGCGCCATACCCTCCATCAGATCAGCTTCTGGTACAAGGGATGGCGCTCTCTTTCTCTGTGATCGAAAGGTGCCATGCTGGGTGTCGGGCGCCAATGGAGCATCATCCTCTTGTGACACAAACAACCCCCCTTCGTCCTCCTGCGCTTGTGATTGCTGTCTCGCTGCGCCTTGGGCAGGGGGCGGAGGCGTTTCCTCTATAGCCACTTCATCGTCGTCGTCGTCAAAGCCCGCAAACCTCCTCTTGACTGGTCTTCGCATCTTGCTGCGCCGCGGAAGGGAATGCAAATTAGTTTCTTGAGAGAGCTCATTCACCCCTGCTGTCGTTTGGCTCTCCGAATTTGGCTGAGTGATTGCCTCCGGCTGTGCACTTTCTGCAGGCTGAGCATCCTGGGACCTGAGGGAGGATTCTACCTCCAAGGGTCGCCGCAATTGCCTCGCGTCCTTGATCAGAATCGCTTCTAAAAACTCGTTTTGTTCAATAGGCCTGTGGTCTAACAGCAGCGAGACCGCGATGATGAACTCAGTGTACCAGCCAACGAGCTCTCCTTTAGCTGGCAGAAACCTCACCAGAACAACCCCTTTGCCTTCGCTCCCGTCATTAAAGGATCCGGTTCCCTTCTCACCCGCAACCCCTTTTACGTATCGCACAAAATCATCGGGCCGCGTCTCTTCCGGCTGGATGGGATGCAACATGGCCTTGCCGCCCCCGTTCGTGATTGGCGCCATGAGGTTATCATACTGAATCTGGTTGTAGAAGATGAAGGTATATCCTTCAAAGACGCCCTTCCTCTCGCTGTCGGGCGCATACAGTTCGTCCGGGTGCTGCACTGGTTCACTACCCCGTGGCGGCAGATGCTCCATCTCATTGGGCCAGAATCTGTAAAAATCCGTCTCCAAGGAGCTCGGCTCTTGGCTTTCCGCGCCCCCAGACAGTTCTGTTGCGGCGGATATTGCATCGAGGAAGGACTCCGTGACAATGTATCTGCCGTTGATGAGGGCCTGCAAGCCCTTTGCTGTATTTCTCTTCTTCGATATGACGTGTGTCGTGTGCTTCACGCTATAGTCCATCAACAGCTTGATGTCTAGCTGCTCGAATCGTTCTTTGAGGGAGGTCAGTGGCTGCGTCTGCAGCTCTTTATTCGTAAACGAAAAGGTGAAGACTTTTGGATCCCATCTCAGCCTGAAGATCTTGTCAGCAGAGCGCGCTTGTACCGACATCCGCATCCACGAGTTTGTAGCGCAAGTACCTGAACAAGTCTGAGCACTTGCCCAGCATGATCTCATATTCCTCGGCCTGGACATCGTAGACCTCTCCTTTGATCTTCTGTCCATTGACCACTGTGCCTATCTTAGTTGCGAGGTCTTCGATCTTGATCTTGGACCGGCTTGAGAGATTGTGCGCGTGTCCTTCGATAACGGGGTCGACCGTGATAGTCAGGTGTTTGCGCGAGATGGTGTTGTGCGAAAGTACTAGCTGGCCAGCTATATTCGAGTCAATCAGCGCTTGTCCCCAAGAAATATCGGCTCCAAGCAAATCAAGAATCGTCACTCACGCTCTGATGCCGTCCTCCCAAAGAGGTACGTTTTGCCCGGCCGCAGCCAAAGTGTACGCCCTGCACAAAAGAGACCCAGGTCAGCCCAGGGCATCTGGCGCAGAGACGCGCCTCTTCTGGCTCACCTTGAAAGGCCCCTTCATTTTCCAACAGCCACATCGCCACAGGCTGTGATTCATGCTATGCCACAGGCCATTTCCTGGGGGCGCATACGATAGAGGTATAAGGTAGTAGGTACAAGTAGGTCCCTAGTGGTGTTGCTGATGGGCGAATGACGCCGGGCACTTGGCTGGGCGTGAATCCTGGGCGGGGCGGCGCGTCAACCTTGGGCTCGTCTTCGACGCCAATTCACGTGCCGTTTAAACTGCGTCTTCTTTGGTGCGTGTAGCTAATAATATTGCTCCTCACATCGTTCTTACACTACTTCAATCAATATCAGAGGCATCATATCAGCTTACTTACTTCTTCAGTGTAATGATTCACAAACGACTGTGCAAGAGATTGGGATTCAAGGCTCCCGCGACGAGAGGGATGGGCTTCGTCAGAGGAAAAGCTGTATACGAGTACTTCCAAAGCCATCAATAATCTACAACCGGCTCTAATTTCCCTATATGCTCGTGTATGCATTATGAAGAGTGCAAATGCTATATATACAAAGGTGGACGTCGGTATATACCATGGCATTCATTGCATGTCCTGCTGCCAGTCATCCAGGTTCCTCTCTCAATGCATGACCATCATCGCTTACCTATCGTATCGTAAAATGCAACTCGCCTTCAATCTTCAGACGATCCTTTTCCTGTAAAAGTCAACCAGCATTCGTCTTCGACCAGCCTTTCTGCCTTGCTCAACCAGTTCCTCCCCGTTGTTCGTCTTGTACGGATCGAGCTCTTCCGGCCGTTCGTTGTTCGCCCTCGCAAGCTCCTCAATCTCACCGATTTTCCATCCACGAAGTATGACCATGCAGACTGTAGCAGCAATAAACATCAGTCCCGTCCAGAGCTGAGTGCCGAGATAGCTTCCCGTTCCAGTCACAATCTGCAGAGCGATGGGCTCGCTGAAGGTGCAAGGGGGCAGAATCATCAGCCACAGAAGATTGAGCGCCGAGGGCACGTCTTGTAGCCCGACAATTTCGGCCGCAACAGGTCCGACAACCGTCCAGAATGTGCCGGCAACAGTTCCGCAGATGATAGCATAGAAGATCAATACGCCATATACTTTGGCATTGACCCAGACGACTAGCGAAAAGATGCCGGCCAAGAAGCTGCAGACGGCAGCCATGTTCATTCGCCCAGTTCGATCACTAGAGTATCCCATAATCGGCCGGCCAATGCTCTGGCCCAGGTTGAAGAATGCGTTGATGAGGGCTGCTTGGGACGATTCAAGGCCGATTTCGTTGGCATAGTTGGCAAGACTGAAAATCACCACTGAATAACCCAAGATGCTGAACCAGCCGAACAGGATAAACAGCAGGAATTCGGGCCTCGCCAGAAGAGTGCTCTTGAAGGCTATATGTGTCGATCCCACAATCTTGTTGCGATCCTTGACCAGGAGACTGCAGATGAAGTTGACGACGAATGCGAGGATGCCAAGTATTCGGAAAGCCCACGCAAGTCCCAAGTTTTGGATCATGGCGCCGGCAGCGAAAGAGTACACAAGGCCGCCCAGACCTGATCCAGCAGCGGCTATGCCATTGGCGAGGGAACGATGAGTCGTGAACCATTGCGGAATGATGCCCACTGTGGCCGTGAAGAGGCATCCCATGCCCAGGCCGAAGCAGACGCCCTGCGCGAGAAAGAGATGCCATATCTTGTGGGCGAAGCTTGCTGCAATCCAACTGGCCGCTTCCACAACGACGCCAAGCAGCATCACTTGTCTAGTGCCAAACTTCTTCACGGCCAGCGTCGCAAACGGAGAGATGCCCATGGCGCAGCTAATGCTGAGAGATCCCACGAAAGCATACTGCAGAGTCGTTGCCCCAGGGAAAGTGTTGTTCTTGATGTAATAAGCCAGGAAGACGCCGTAACTCGAGTTCATGCCCCATGTGTGGGCGTTGACGATGCAGATGGCGGCGGTGACAACCCAACCATAGCCCCCATTTGGCGGTGGAGGCGGCGCATTGTTCTCGGGCTGCTGATCTGGTGACTCAACCATGAGTTGCAGGTTTCCCTTTTCCGTCTCATCGCTCATGATTCCGTGGTCATTGTTGTCCAGGCGAGGCTCCGGGGCCGACACGATTGTGTTGTCTGTGTCATACTTGTCGCTCGGCGTCTGGCCGTGATTCATCTTTCCCATCCAAACCTTTGAAACAGCTTCCGAGAACTGCACAGGGTGACTATCAAGTCAAAATCCTGCCAGTGAGAAGAACCGGATCGTATGTTTGTAAGGAACAGCAAGAGCAAGGGATAGACGATAGAGGAGAGAGAATGTTTGTTGGCGATAGGCCGAATGGGCAGCATTATGTATTTGGTGTTGGATGGGTCATCGGGGGGCCAAAACCGGCCCCATTATCCGCAAAGATCTGAAGAGGCAACTAATTACTTAAAAACACTTCCAATTTTTGCTGTTTTGGGCCACGCCGAAGCTTGGCTTGGGGTCTAACGTGAAGGGCGCGGTCAACAATATCTTCGCTCAAGCCGGGAATATCTGCCGGGGATTAATGATTGCGAATACCAAACTCAGCTACTCTTGCAATTGCTGGCATTTTCCGACTAGTCTCAATAGGCAATTCTGCGCCCACGATGCCAGACAAAGTCCTATCAATATCGGTGAGCGATTGCGGCGAGAATGTCAGATGTGCAAGTAACGAAACGTTGAGCGAGACACATCCAGTTCAGAGAGTGATCCCAAGTAATGAACAGCTCAGCGGCGAGCTCCAGTCTGCCAACAGAGGCAACGCACGAGATAGAAGTGGCGAATCAGCCAAAGTTCAGCCGGATGAGAGGTATGCGCCTGGTAAGTCGCCCCGTGTCGGTCGTTGAGGAACAGAAACGTCCCGGACTGCGGATTGAACACCTTCGGTGCCGGGACGGACGCCGGAGGACTGTCCCGATCCGCATGCCGGGAGTTTGCCATGGTTTGTCATACTGCTTCCGCCTCCGCGCCCGTTGTGAGCCGTGCGCATGATGACTTGTGAGGTCGGGATGGGGCCAAGAGAGCCTCATAACAAGTCTCCGCTCGGCACCATGACCGCCTCTCTTGTGGGCTGGCCAAGGATCAACATATTCTTGCTGCTCTGCTGCTGCGCCTCTCGATGGAAATGGAGATCTTCTGTTCACAGCATGAACCTCACCTTACTTGAAACATGCTAGCAGGGGCGCCTCCCGCTCTCTTGAGATTGCTCTGAGACCGGCGCTTTGAAACCCGTCGGTAGGGCTGCCAAGCCGGTTGCTCGATTGCGCCAACAGATGGAACGTTTCTCTGTACCTTGCATTAGGTGTAGAGGAAGCGAAACGTTGGCGCTTGTTTGAGTGTTAGTTGTCTATAGATAGATCCTTACCCGACTCGACGACCTTCAGTGTTGATGACGCGAATATAGGAGGTGGTCAAAGCAGAAGTAGACGAAGACGTGGCGCCGTTGGACTCTCCGTTGACGACGCATGTCCTCGCACCTCAGGGAATAATGTTCCAAACAGCAGCAGAGCACAATGAATGAGCGCCTGGACGATAGATTGCAGCAAGGTTGAATTTGGATAATCTTCATGACTCTCGCGGTGAAACATCATGTGCCGCAAAACATCGCATTCGAATGAGATGGTGCCAAACCAGGCAGCAACTACCCACTGGGTAACTAGCTCACACCTGCAGTCCTGCATCTCCCAATCTGTAAGAGGGAACTCTGGGACAGGACACTGCACCAAAGACGGCAGTTACGAGAAAGGAGGGGGGTGCCTTGACCAGTACATCTGCCGGTTGTCAATTGCTGCAGATAGGTCGTGTCCCGAAAGAATTTCTAGAGCTTTGAGGAAGGTGTCGCCGGGTTGGAACGAGTTCAGTACTGGCAACACTAAGGTAAGGTAAGGTAAGGTAGGTACGAACCTGTCGCCAAGTGGTCGGGTAGGTAGGTAGTACCTTAGTAGATTGCCAAGCAGGCATACAATCAAAGGCACGGTGACAGTTTCCAATTGTTGGGCAGACGCAAACGTCATTTTCATTAATGGTATATAGCAACAGCTGGGGTAGCTGCTTCCTGTATTACATCGCAGTACGTTTGGGAATCAGAAAATGAGAAACAGATAAAAAGAAACGCCAGGTTCAAGATAAGGGATTGGTTCCTGCTCGCAGCCCAGCCCGCCAGGAACCACGACTTCGCTTCACTCAGGTATCATCAATCCACGCTCCTCCACGCATCGCTCACACGCAACCAAGCACACGCTTCGCTTATCCTCGACGGGAATTTAGGCCTGAGCGCGCTCAGACTTGCTGGCACGGCGCTGACGAGCCTGCTCAGACCAGGGGAAGTGGATGACGGGGACCTGGAAGAAGGAGTTGCTATTGATTGGTCAGCAGGCGAGCAACATACAAACGCGCCGGCATGTCTGGAGGATACGAACCTGCTGTCCTGAATACCAGCCAGGGCGTTGTACCAGGCCAAGAAGGCGGCCAAGAAGCCGAACAGACCACCGGTCTTCTGCAGGGCGAGGGCAGCGGAGGCGTTGCCCAGGTCGGAGGCGTACTGCTCGCAGGCCAGGAAGAGGAAGGCCAGGTCGAGAGTGAAGAAGAGGAGGAAGAAGGCAAGGGTGGATCGCAGAGTGCACATAAGAAGGACGGTGGTGAAGATGAACCAGCCAGTCAGGAAGAAGCCCAGAACGCTGGCAACATCGCCCTTGTAGGGGCCATCGGGAGCCGTGATGCCCCATTCGGGAGTCAAGAGGATACCGTACGAGATCCAGAAGCCGCCGTAAGAGCTCAGGGCGGTGGCACCAAAGGTGTTACCAGCAGCAATCTCCCTGGATTGAAGACATGTCATCAGTACTCGGCTCCACTTGTGCAACTGCGGGTGTCCCAGCTTGGATCGCAACTTACCACATGCCAGCGAGCAATTGGACGAGACCGCCATAGCCAAAGGCGAGGGACACAACGACATTGGGCTCGGAGACGCCTCGAGCGTGCATGTTAATGGCCGACAGGACAAACGTGGTCAGGGCGAAAGCGGAAAGACCCAGAGGAGCAGGGTTGGCAAGCTTTCGGTGCTCATATGGCCTCCAGGCACCAGGCTGAAGAGCACCACCAAAGGCCTGAGCATATTGGCCAAGGGTCATCTCGCTGAAGTCGCCGTGGTGGCTGTGTCTGAATCCATGGCGCGGGGTGGTTGTCTGCTCGACACCGTTGATCTCCTTCTCGCTGGGAGCGACGTGAACTTCGTCAGCCATTGTGATTGCTGTTTGCTTGGAAATCGATCGAATTGGTTGGGAACACGGAGACGAGGCTGAGTGAAGAGCTTTCTTATAGACCAGCTATGACCGGGGTATTATGGGTTGAGTGAAAGCAGAGCTTCGCAGACAGAGCAACTGCTAATACGATTTGAATTAGGAACGACCGGAGCAAGAGGAGAGGGTAGCAAGAAGAGAGGGTGGGGAGCAAAGAAGCTTTTATAAACAGGGCATATTGCTACATTGAACACGCTATGCCTTGCTGCCGTACGCAGGGTCGGACAAAACGAGACCGATGGCTGAGACTTTCGTCGGCGGATACCCAATGTCCCCAAAGGTCGCGGTCTGGTACCGCAGCTGCTTTCGTACTCCGTGCCTACAGCTAGCACCGCACTGCGGGATACAGGGGGACAATCCGGCGGTCGCGAGTCAATCAACAACGTGCGACAGATCTAGCAGGTGGAGACTGGGAAGAGAAAAGGGTTGCAACGAGTGACACGCTGGCGACGGACTTGTCCCGTAGCCCCCCGGGGAGCTTTCGTTATGGGGTCATTGGGATATTCTTGCATCCGGTATGTGATGTACGGCTCCCCTCCGTACCTACTACTGCGTACTTCCAGCAAGTACATGAAGGATTTTAGTCCCGTTGCCAGCAAGCCAAAGAGGTGTGTGGCGAGCCTGCTGTGTCCACCTCGACTTGTTGCCGCTCCTTTCGAAAGCTTATCAACATACGGAGAAACTCCAGGTGGCTGTCAAGCACGTCAATTGCACTCGTCACTTCGCTACGAAGTACCGCAAGTCAGGTACTCGCAGTTCATACGGGTTGCTACCCCCTGGGCCATGTTCAGAACGGTCGAGTTTCTTGCCGAGGACTGTTCCCGCAAGCCCCATCTAGCCTGGGCTAGGAGCTAGGCGAACAGCGCAGGTTCCGTTCATGGCGTTCTCTGCCGCCCATTACAGGTCAAATCATCTCACTAGGATTACGGGACACTCCGTTGCTCGAGGCTATGTTTGAGCTTGTGGGAAAGGCTACCTCCCGCTAGGATGGATGGACGAAGGGAACTACAGACTCCAAAATTTCTGCGGCCAAGAAAAGAACCAATGGTCAAACGAGAGAACAACGATTGGGGTAGAGGAGTGGGGAGAGCTTGGGGTTCCAGATCCTTGCCCTCCAGAGTCAAGCCCGTCGAATGAGCCCAGGATTGGGGTAGTATTGACCCACATCCTCCTTGAGCTGACGAAGGGCCTTGTTGCCGAAGAGGCGTCGCCTGGTGCTTGATCTCATGCATGCTTAGGCCGCCGTCCGTCGTCTTTGGTGGGCGCAACGGTGAAAGGGCGAGACGGCGAGAAAACAAGAGAGAACGAGAGAGGGAAAAGTCATCCTTGTCCCCGGCACAGGCCGCCACAACGCATTAGGGCCAAGCCTGGCCAGCCACTTTTGCCCAGGCTTTTCTGGAAATTTTTCAGAGTTTAGGCTATTTGGGCGTGTCACCGAGCCCGACGGCGAGAACCAACAACAGTCGAGAGGATTGGTGGTCGCTGTGGGAATTGGACGTGTCAAGGCTTGGCGAGGCCCATGCACATCGGACGAGCATTTGCAAGGTGTGAATCATTACGGCTTGGCCAGAAAGAGAACGAGAAGCGTCGATACGCAGTCCGCCCGTAAGGCTGCTGGCCAGCCGTTGAAGTCTCGTACACCGTACATTACTTCGTACCTCGTACTCTCGAATGGGCCCATCTGCTAGCCTCCACGAAGTACTCATGGCTAGATCCGCGATGGAAGAAGCAATTAGAAGGGATGGTGAGATGTGATCACACTCCCTTTCGGCCGGCCTGGCTCCAATGAGAGGCCGCTCGCAACTGCGTACCTGTAAAGGTAAGCATCCAAACCACCCCCCCAATGGCTATCACTGGCTTCTGAAGCGTCTCCTGTTTCCTGCGTGGCATGCTAACGGATACACACATGTTTAGCATGTAGAAATTGCTGTTGCTGTTGGTCCAATGCGAGCGGGTCCACGTCGTTGACGATTCTCCTGACAATCAATGCGAATATCACTCATGGTAGAAGCGGCTCAAAGTGCTGTTGGTAGCGGCACGGTGCACCAACCTCAGAATAGTAGCTGACGCATGGCAAGTTACAGGTTGGCCACATCGCAATGGAAGCAATAACAAGCAGCACCCGGTTTCGATGGCACGCAAAAATATCACCGAGCAATCGAGGCCCGGTCTGACCAACATTGATCCCTCACCCCTGTCCGCCACTCGAACGCCCGGCAAAGGGATGCTAGCTCCATGCGGTGACGGACCCTGGTTTGCCTGGTGCTTTTGGCAGCGGTACTGGGGGATCGCCAGAGAACTCAAGTCGAGCCCATGCCTCCATTCGGACAGGAGCTCCGTGCGCGAGTCAAGCCTGGTGGCCATTGTCTGGGTCGCTAATCAAATGCTGCATGACGCTTCTGCATCGTCGAGCCAGGATCAGGTCCAAGCGCGCAACCCATTGCTGTTGCTGTTGTCGCTGCTGCTGCCATGCGCAATCGGTCAAAGCAGAATCAATCGACAAGAGAAAAAGCAA
>LFMI01000623.1:5496-31687 GCA_001050175.1 Trichoderma parareesei | reverse complement strand
TGTGTGTGTGTGTGTGTGTGTGTGTGTGTGTGTGTGTGTGTGTGTCAAGCCAACCTGAACGGTCCGCTCTTTTTTTTCCCTCCCTCCGTCTCTCCCCATATCAAGTGCCTACGTAGCCAGCCAGTGGCTACAGCGAGGATTACTACTACACATAAGGTACTAGTAACCGGAACCTAGCACCTCCTGCTAAGACGTCCTGGACTAATTTTGCCCAACTGTGCCTCTTTCTCTTCTCTTCCTTTCCAACCCCTCCACTTGGACTTGGACATACTACCAAATCCAAACCACCATCCGAACATCACAGGGACTTGCAACTCCCGCTCGCAGACGAAAAGCATTTCCTCCTAGTCTTCTGGACTTGCAGACGGTCGCCTTGCATCGTCTCCATCGTCCTCGTAGGCTTCGCCTTGAATCCTTCTCGTCGTGACCGTGAGTCTGGCGCCGCCTCCGCATCGTGACCCGACCTGTCCGGACGCAAAATACTGACGCCCGCTTTCTGCCAGCCACGATCCGAGATCATCTCGACCTCTCTTTAGATACCACATACCCTCATCACAATGGCTCTGAAGCGCATCAACAAGGAGCTCAAGGACCTTGGCACGTAAGTCTCTCTTGTCTCTTCCACCCCCGTCTCCTCTGACGGCTTTCTACCCTCATCCCTTCTGTGCCTTCTTCCCGGGATACTGCCTTCCCATCTCCCCTCCGCCACGTCTCTTGATTATCGCTAGGGGCTGTCTCTGGCTACGCCCATCAGCAGCGTCGTCGTCTGCAGCCCAGAGCCGTTGTGTGAGGTGGGGTTTGCTGAGCGGGGGTCTCACAAACCGCGGCTTTTGGGTTGGACGCTCAGCTCCTGGCGAGCCTAGAGGGTCTGGCATCAAGTCGCATCTTGTTCTGCTTTCGAGCATCGAATTCTCTGCTGTATAAAGACGCTGACAACGACTTAGTGACCCGCCATCCTCCTGCTCTGCTGGTCCTGTTGGCGAGGATCTGGTAAGTTGGGAGTGTCCTTTTCCCTGCACGCCGGCATCAAGTCCATCGACGGATGACTGCTCTTCAATCAGACGACGGCGATGGCGACGGCGATGCTGCATACACGGAAGATAAAAGCAAAAGAATACTAACCCGCCTCGCAGTTTCACTGGCAGGCTACCATCATGGGACCCGTGAGTTCACCTTGACACCTAGTTGGCATGGCACAACACCATCCAACAAGGCTCCTCTTGATGAGATGGGGGAAAACTAACAACGCGCGCAGGGTGATTCACCTTACTCAGGAGGCGTCTTCTTCCTGAAGATCCAGTTCCCCACGGACTACCCATTCAAGCCCCCGAAGGTCAACTTCTCTACTAGAATCTACCACCCTAATATCAATAGTAATGGTAGCATTTGTCTCGATATTCTTCGAGACCAGTGGAGCCCTGCTCTGACCATCTCCAAAGGTAACCCTCCATCTGCAGCACGGCAAATCAAGCGAGCGAGCAAGCAAAACTGACACGACACACACAGTCCTCCTCTCTATCTGCTCCATGCTGACGGACCCGAACCCCGATGATCCTCTTGTGCCCGAGATCGCGCACGTGTACAAGACCGATCGACCCCGGTACGAGGCGACTGCTCGGGAGTGGACCCGCAAGTACGCCGTCTAGGCTATACCGACCGGTTTCTTTTTTGGGGGTTTGATGGCGCTGGGTGTTTGACGTCCTCTATCACGCAATGACGGTGCGGCATGTTTGACGAGCTTCCACGCCATGGCCGGGCTGAGAGGGGATGAGATCTCGAGCATGGACAGTCTTGCGACCATCTTGTGCTGTTCCATCATCATCTCTTTCACATGTACCGCGCTATGATGCTGGAGGTGAGACGCATGGCCGGCGGACAAGGTGGCAGACTAGACAGATATATCCGCTATTCAAGGGCTTATGCGGCTGGACTTGACTTTGGGCTTGCACAACGACGTTATACTCTGCATCCAACAAACAGGCAACTGATTTTATGCGTCTCCGAGAATGTTTTACTGGCAGGTGATGTGAAGGATGTGAATGGCAATTTCCAAGTTCCACGCAGATTCGCGCTTGTAGCACTTGTGATGATGTTTGCTGTGAATGACTTTTGGCACTTGTGACGAGTAGAAGAAGTGCTTCACCTGTGACGAGTAGAAGAAATGCTTTATCTGTGACGAGTAGAAGGAAGGGCATCATGATGTGTATCTCTTTGAGTAGAAATGATTGAGCGTACGAGGCGTATGATTCCAGATACATCCCTGCTAGGTAGGTAAGGTAATTATCGGATAAACCAGCCTTGGACGTCATATTCTCACAACTGGTCAAGTAGCCGTAGTATTATTGATAGAGCTGAAGAGGATTGCTCGAATCCTTGAGAGTCAGAACTGAAGCATAGCCAAGATTGAGTCAAGAATGTAATAACAGCTGATGCCGGCCAACAACTGTTAAAGAGTCTCGTAGCTTATTATGGATGCTCCTCGACTTGTCACAAGAATGTCATTGGGTAGCTTGGTAGGATAGTCTACCTACCTTACCTATGGAAAGGAAGAATTACGTCTGTCTGGGACAAGGCAGTTACTCGTATTACGCAGTAAGGTAGTGGCATAACCCAAAGCAGTGGCAGATGCAACAGTCCCGGCGCTAATCCATTATAGAAATCTCAAGAAACGATTGTATAATCGTCCAAGAAGTATTTGTAGGCGTTGACTTGATGTCCTAGGTTGCAAACTGCCGGGTTGCATCGAGGTAATGAGACGGGTGATAAGCCTTGGGATTTCTGGCATGGGAGAACGCACGGTTTAGCGTGACGATGGGGAGTGGGAAAGCAACAGTTTGAAAAGAAGGCAAATGATCGGCGGCACTCGACCTTGATACGTTGCTACAAGTATAGATATATTACTTAGATACATACATAGTCGACTTTTGTAGGAAGACGATAAAGCCGGTTCAAACAAAGGCAACGAAACAAACAGTGTCGGCAAAGAAGAAGCGAAGACGTCCGGCTCGGGCGGCGAAGCGGGAAGCGCCAAGGGTCAGGAAGCCGTCACACCTTTTGTCGCATCTTGTTTCATGTAGCCTTGTGGCTCAGCCTCCTTTTCTCTCTCTCTCTCTCTGGCTAAGGGTGCCACCGCTGATGATAGAAAACAATAGAGGCACTACTAGGTAATAGAAGGGGCCATTCATGCGATGCGGGGGGTGTGGGATGAGATCAAGTAAAACGCCAAGGGACGAAGAAATCGAACGATTTTCCACATGTTTGCGATGGAAGGTGAAACTTGGATGCTGGCGCGTCTCTTTGCTTTTTTTTGCTTTGCCTCATGGGCTTCGTCATTCTTCCATTTTGGTAGGAGGTATGTAGTCTTGGTTGTTCGGATTCTACTGCGTCTGGACCCTTTTTGCAACAAGTGGGAAACAGATACATGCGTGTAGAGAGACTCTCGGATCTGATTTGTTCTCAACGTGCTTCCTCTGGATAGCAACTTGCCACGACTCTAGGTACTCCTGATACTGAACTGCTTGCCACAACGACAAATCTGACTGCCGCTGAGAAGACGAAGGGGTTCGTTGTTTTCTCGCTTGGAGCCGGTGGAGAAAGTGGCCCTGGTCTAGCAACTCCGTGTTCATATGGGAAAAATCTCCGTCTAGCCTTGTGTTGGTTAGCATCTCCATGGCCATGTCCGGTCTGTAGACAAGATGCTGAACCGTTCATGACAAGAGATGGACGGGAGCAAACAGAGACGGAGAGGTTGAAGGAAGAAGATCCTCTGAGAATGATAGTTCCATCAAGATATCATATTGAGACGCAGATAGAGAGAGACTCGAGGGATCCTCTCAAGCCTCTCGCGACCGAAGAGAAACCGTGAACCGAAGCAACAAGGCGCCCTTGGCATCAAACCAGCCCGTCAATGGTCTGTTTCGAGACTGTCGCCAAAGCGGCCGCTGATTGGCCACGACGAGGGACCGGGAGCCGACTCGATCGTGTGGTTCGCCAGTTTTTTTTGGCTTCGCTGCATGGACGAGTTTCCGCATCCTGTAACACGGACGCGGCAGCGAATCCCCGGCCGTGCTTTTTCCCCTCTGCTTCTTCTTCAATACTACTACTTGTTAGCAGGTATTAGCTGTCGTAGCAGCGGCATGGCTATCGTCTAATTCCCCTTTCCCTCTTTTCTCTTTTCACTTATCTTCTTCTTTAGTTTGGCGGTTGGAAGTAATAATATTCTCCCCTTGTCGCATCCTGCCACTCCTCCTACTTGGCTAGGGAAGCTCTTTTAATTCTCCTTTTGTCTCTAGTTTTGTTCCTCTTTTGTGTTTCTTGGATAATCCCGTGGGTTGCGTTGATCGCAAAGCAGGTCGAAGTGTAATCTTCTGGTATGGGTTTCTCCTATTCCCACAGCGTTTTAATCCTTGATATCAGGATTGCTTCGATAGTGGTCGTCAAGGCCTGCTCTTCGACGCTCTTGGTGCTGACGATTTGAATGTGTGGTATAGATCTCGGGACATCTCTTTCGTTTCTCTTCTTCTCTTCGTCCACTCATTCGTCTTTTACCCCATTTCACTGCTCGTTCAGCGGGATCTGAACCGACGACACTGCCTTGCGCTTCTAAATCGAAGTATAATCATACATTGTTTAAAGCATAGCGAATCGGCCGAACGTGCTACGGAACGGCATCGAGGGAGCAGAGAAGACAAATTGCGCCGGCCAAACTGCTATTGCGACGATCGATACCCACCCGACTTGCTTCCAAGATGGGCTACGATGAGTATGAGAGCTACGAGCGGCCGTCGGAGAGGTCCAGATGGACTCCCCTGACGCGCATGTTGCTCTCGGGCGAAATGACACAGGAAAAGCAGCAAGAGTTGACGGCACGAGAAAAGTTTGACCGATGGATGATCAATGAAGGATACAGAAGAGTGTACGTTTTGGACCTTGATCAACGTGGGAAGCATTCGTTTCAAAGAAGAAGAAAGGGAAGTAAATATGAGAAAGTCGATTGGCTAACCACCCCCCTTTTCTATTTGCGAGCAGGTTCGTCTTCGTCTTCATTCTGGCGCATGCCCTCATCTTTGCCTTTGCCTGCGTCCACTACGGCGTCAAGGACAGCTTGGCAACGTCCCGAAGCACCTTTGGCTTCACCTTTGTCATTGCCCGAGCGGCAGCCCTGGTGCTCCACGTCGACGTCGGCATCATCCTCCTGCCCGTGTGCCGAACGCTCATCTCGCTGCTCCGCCAAACGCCCCTGAACGGCGTCATCCAGTTCGACAAGAACATCACGTTCCACATCACGACGGCCTGGTCCATTGTCTTCTTCTCCTGGGTGCACACGATTGCGCACTGGAACAACTTTGCGCAGGTGGCGGTCAAGAACAACCTGGGCATCTACGGCTGGCTGCTGGCCAACTTCGCGTCGGGCCCCGGCTGGACGGGCTACGTGATGCTGATTGCGCTCATGGGCATGGTGTTTACGTCGATTGAGAAGCCGCGGCGGGCCAACTACGAGCGCTTCTGGTACACGCACCACATGTTCATCGTCTTCTTCCTCTTCTGGGCCATCCACGGCGCCTTCTGCATGATCCAGCCCGACGTCGCGCCCTTCTGCACCAGCGTCGGCCCCGCGGCCATTGGCGTCTTCTGGCAGTACTGGATGTATGGCGGCTTCATCTACCTGGCGGAGCGCATCGCGCGCGAGATCCGCGGCCGGCACAAGACGTACATTTCCAAGGTGATCCAGCACCCGAGCAACGTGTGCGAGATCCAGATCAAGAAGGAGAACACCAAGACGCGGGCCGGCCAGTACATCTTCTTCTGCTGCCCGGCGGTGTCGCTGTGGCAGTATCACCCCTTTACGCTGACGAGCGCCCCCGAGGAGGACTACATCTCCATCCACATGCGCTGCCAGGGCGACTTCACCATGGCCGTGTCGACGATGCTGGGCTGCGAGTGGGACAAGAAGGGCGGCTCTAGCAAGGTCGTCGGCGTGTCGGGCGACGAGACAAACGACCCGGCCCTCAAGCGCGTGCTGCCGCGCGTCTATGTCGACGGGCCCTTTGGCTCCGCCTCCGAGGATGTCTTCAAGTACGAGGTGGCCGTCCTGGTCGGCGCGGGCATCGGCGTCACCCCTTTTGCCTCGATCCTCAAGTCCATCTGGTACCGCATGAACTACCCGCAGCAGAAGACGCGGCTGCGCAAGGTCTACTTCTTCTGGATCTGCCGCGACTTTGGCTCCTTTGAGTGGTTCCGCTCGCTGCTGCTGGCCGTCGAGGCGCAGGACGTGGACAACCGCATCGAGATCCACACGTACCTGACGGCCAAGATCAAGGCCGACGATGCCACAAACATCATGATCAACGACGCAAACGCCGACAAGGACGCCATCACGGGCCTCCGGAGCCCGACCAACTTTGGCCGTCCCAACTGGGACATGATCTTCCGCGGCATCCGCAAGCTGCACACGCCCTGCGAGGCGGGCGTCTTCTTTTGCGGACCCAAGGGGCTGGGCAGTTCGCTGCATGTGTACTGCAACAAGTATACGGATCCTGAGTAAGTTGACACGATATATACCTTATGTATTCCATTCATCTTTTTCTGATCCGGTTTGACTAATCGATACTTCTTTCTTTAGCTTCTCGTTTGTCTGGGGCAAAGAAAACTTTTAGAGGGGGGAGAGAAGGGGAAAAAGAACAGGGAGTGTGTATACGATCTTTTGCTTGTTTGGACGGCCTGGCATGTTGTTTTCCTTTTTCTCTCTCTCTCTATCTTCATCCTTTGTCTCCTTGATTTCTGGCTTCAGCCCGAAAAAATGAATCGATATTACCACACGCCGCAGTATCTACCTCTCCTTGCCTGTTTGATTTCCATCTTGCTTGTATTTTTGTCGACTCTACCCCTATGACGATAGTAGGGCTTCTCCGTGGTGGTCGAGTGGAAGAAGGCTCTCTTGCAGTTGGAAGAAGAGATGATATTACGACGAGGATCGTCTGCGCTGGACGCATATACTTGCTGGTAGCTGTGTGGCAAGATGCCAAGTTGATGGGGAGCAGAGAAAGGACAGGGATGCAAAGGAAATGGGCTTGTGAATGTTGCATGTCGATGAAGGGTGATTTTTACAAGGAATATCCAGGCATGGTGATTCGTCCCGCATTGTGAATGGATTAAGTACCTGGGGTTGTTTAGACTTTGAAGTGAGATTGCGATCTCGATCTCGATTATTGGCGGGGAGCGAACCTTGATACTCCAAGCGCCAGACACATGCATGTAGTATGATGGGTGTCAATATATGGTGCCCATTACTATATGCAAGGTATTACGCCCTTGAGATGGGCAAGATATCATTAAAGTCAAGCTTTCTCACATGTCATTTGCTATATCTCTAGCTCCCTATTGGAAGTTTAGGGGAATATTATCGACTGTTCCGAGGGTGGATGGATGGGTAGCCGGGTTTCAACGAGAACCTCGGGCAACCCGATCCGTCATCGCGGGTCATCACGGGGACAAGATCTCACCATCCATCAGCAGCAGTTTTCATGGACCTTTTTTGTCCCCAGAGTTATTGTCGTGATGATTCGTACAATACAAGCATAGAACTAACCTACCAAGAAGAAGGCAGGTGTCTGATAGCTCTGTCATACCGACTTAGTACTCGGACATGCACGCATACAGATATATTGGCATTTGGCAGATTGGTTATTATCCGCCTCAAGAGATGCGTAATAGTAGGGAGGATGGGAAGAAATAGAATTCTCAGCTCAGCCAGCATCATCATTAGCCCGCCACCAACCTCGTGGCTCAACAGGCGCAATCTCTCGAGCGGCGCCGCTTGGTCAGATGGAAGAATTGCCCTGCAGCAATGCCGCTGGTCTGTTTTGGTGTGGCTTTTCCCGTCTGGTCTGTGGCTCTGATGATGTTATTTTGGGATGTTTTGCGGAGGAGGAATGGATGACGAGGGATTGGGTGAAACTTGAACTGAGATATTGCTGCTGCTGCTGGCATGCAACTGTTGGATATCAGGCCTTTGTTGTTGTTGCTTTCAGTCATGCTGCAAAGAAAAACGTGAGATCATGAGACTTTGTTGGACTTTGAATGTTTACGAGCAAATTCGTGCCAAGGTGCAATCTTGTCCATTCAATTCAATGGTTCAGACCAAGTGACGACTAACGAATGGCTAGCGTTTGATGGTGCGAATTCTGTTAGTGCAGAGCCAGAGCTTGGCACGTCATTTCGCAAAACGACTCGTCTGAGAGTTCCAGCTTACCCACGCATTCTGGGGCATCAAAAGAGCGAACAAGGCGAGGCGGATGATCGGATATGTACCAGTACTTGCTGATCACTTGGAGAGACGGGTACAGTCGGAGTATATGGAGCACGAGAAGGGAGAGGGCATCGTCGCCCTGAGTTGCCTCGGACTGTGCTTGTGTGCTATGAGCCGTACTAAGTAGTTTGTCGAGACAGAGCGATGTTTAGGTACCTAGGTATTACAGACTGATATTACCGGGAGTGCCAGGTCTGAGGTAAGGTAGCATCAGACCGATCCATTACGTAGGTAGCAGTACTTACTACCTACCTTACCTTAGGTACTCTTGAGACACTTTGGACATGCTGTGCCTGCATCAGCTCGTACGAGATACCTTAGGTAGTAGTACCTTCTCATCGACTCGATTTGGCTCCTTCCTCCGCCCGGGGTCTGCAGGAAGGGACGTGGACCCTGCTTTGAAATTTCCCTCCACTCTGCCTCGGCCTCTGTCATCCATTCACACTTTCCTCTTTGACCATTTTCTGTCGCTCTCTCGATGTATTATCGTAGAGAAAAAAAAGACGCTCGCCCACTTTTTGTCCCTTGTTCGTATTCTGGGGTCCCCCTGGCATCGCCACTTGAAGCGCTAAGCCCAACAAGGGCAAAGCGTCTTGCGTCTAGTAGTCCACTCTTGTCTCCTGAGGTCCCGCGGGCAAGAGCAATCCCGGACTACGAGTACCTAGCCCAACAGGGTTCCTCTCTCTCTCTCTATCTCTTTTTCCTGCTTCTGCTTGGGGCAGCGTAAAAAGTGCTGCAATGTTGGTTTGCGCTGCTTTCACTGCTTGTGAGAAATACGAATACTGGAAGCATTTGATATGGCGTCACGAGATCTCCTGTACTTGGCCGTGGCTGTATCTGAAAATCTCCTGCACTGTCTCCCTGCTCAGTGAACAGCCCGTGCTTCTGGCGGCCTCACCTAAAGGCTCCAGACGGACATCTAGTGAGCTTCAGTTTTAGTGGGCGGCGAGCCTGTAGCAACCCGCCTGTAGCGCACTTGAGTGCTGCGCCCGGCCACTGGCATGCTGGAGCAGGTTGCCGGTACACGCACCGCTACAGGTACCGCTACCCCGCGGGCTGGGCCCCCAGGCACTCAAACTGCTGCGGGCAGCGGTACCTGATACCGCCCGGACATGCGTGGCTTCTCCGGAGTCCGCGTGAGCCACCAGACGGGATTGATCTGCTGCCACCAGCAAAACTTGGCCCCGTCCAAACAATCGGGTCCTGCCCTTTTGTGTGCTGTCGGGTCTCTGGTCTCTGGCACCCTCGTTTTTCTGTCAAGAGCGCCCAGGGCCCTTGAACCTGCTACTTACACTTCCACCCTATCCGACCCCTTCCACTCGCTTGTTTCACTCACCTACACTCGCCGTCAACCTCGTTTTGCGGCCTCGTTTTTCCTTTGTCCCAGCAACCCGCAGAATTTCGTCTATCAGGTATTGCATGGCATCTCCTCTCTAGCGACTCATAGCTTTGGCCGACTCTCCATCCATCCGCCCCCCTTCACGATGCGCCTGCCGGTGGCTCTCGTCCTCGGCGCGCTGCTTGGGGCCGCCCAGGCATCTGTCGTCGTCCGACAGGACAACGCCGGCCCAGATTCCTCCACGGCTCCCGCCCCGACCGCCGGAGCTGACGACTCGTCGACCTCTGCGCCGCCTCCTCAGACCACGCCGCCCCCGAGCTCGACGTCCTCGTCCTCGTCCAGCAGCAGCAGCACCAGCCCGGCCGACAGCGACACCACCGTCTTCGAGACCGAGACCGTCACGGGCGCTGGCGGCAAGACCGTCACCAGCACCCGCACTCTGACGGCGACGAGCGGCACTACGGTTGTCGTGACAGCCACCGTCTTTGTCACCACCACTGTTACTAGCAGCGGCGGCGAGACAGCTACCAAGGTCGTCTACGACACCACCACCGTCTTCGCGACGCCCACCGACAGCCCGGCCGCCCAGAAGCGCGCTGGCGAGATTGCGCCCAGGACGGGAGTTGCTGCCGTTCCTACCGGTGCCCCCGATGCCGACTATCTGGCCCAGTCTCTGGCCTTGCGCGACCTGGAGGCGCGCGCCATCTTCACCGAGGTCGTCACGGTGACCGTTGGAGGCGGTGGTGGCTCGACTGTTGTCGAGACGACTACCCGGACGGTCAAGAACACGGCTACTTCCCGCACCACCATTACCAGCACCGTCACGACGACCGACCAGGTCGGTGCCAGTACGACCATTACTTCGACTAGCCACTTGACTGTCACGTCCACCGTCGTCACCACCGGTGTCGAAGAGACCACCACGCTGCCTCCTCAGGCCTCTGACTCTGGTACGGGCGTTCCGGATAACGACGGCAGCCATTCGTCCAGCTCCGGCCTGTCTACGGGAGCCAAGGCTGGCATTGGTGTCGGTGTCGGTGTCGGCGGCCTTCTCATTCTTGGAGCCCTCCTCTTCCTCATCCTTAGGCGTCGCAACCGCGGCCCCCGACCTGAGCACGATGACCTCGTTGGCGCCTCTGAGGTCCCCGTTGGTGGTGCTGGCGGCGGCGGCGGCCTCAATGGTGGAAGCAGCGGTAGCCAGCCTCCCATGTCCTCTCACACCCCCTCGGCAGCCGCTTTCTTGGCCCCAGGTCGCGCTCCCGTCGCCCGCGAAGGCTACCGTGGAACCGCGCTTGGAGATGGACGTGCTGGATATGCCAAGCCAGAGCCGTACGGCTCGGCCTACACCTCTCCCAGCCCGACCACCACAATGGCCCAGACCGTCAGCCCTGCCTCGTTCGAGAGGGCCAATCTGGTTACTCCTCATCATGCCGACGCTGCCGAGCTGCCCAACGACAACCCAAACGCCGCGAAATGGCATGATCCCAACGCCGCTGAGATTGACGGCCACGCTGTCATGAGCCACCAGAGCGGCCCCGTCTACGAAATGCCCACGCAAAACTACCGATAAAGGAGAGCGAGATGTGGGCAATTCGTCGTTGGAGAGTTGAGGCTACGTAGGACCGGCAGAAGAGATGGCATCCACCCCAACCACCAACTACTAGGTATAGTCGATGGGGGAGACTTCACATCTACGGCTGCGACGGGAACATACAAGGCATGTGTCTTTTGTATATACTTGTCTATACCCCGGGCGTGTTCACCTTGAAGTGGGCTTTAATGAATAGGAGAGAGCGGCTTGGCGATTTTTCTAACAATCCTGGACGCTACTTGGAGGAGGGACGATGATTCCTGATTTGATGTGACGTACGATATCTGATGCTAGAGGAGAGGCCATGCGCACAATGACGACGCCGGGGAGGAATCTTGAAGATGTTATCGGACACATGTAGCGATGACTGGAGAGCACATGGATGCCTGTTTTGTTTTTTGTTTTGCGCTGTCTTGCGTAGCCGCTTTATGTACCTCCAATAATGGACCGCTTCGATTCTTTCTGTTCATGAGGCTTCTCTCCGCAATATATGATACTGCAGATATAGGTTCTGGTTGTACAAGCCGTTGGAAAAAGGGGCAAGATGCCTGCCTCATTGTGCTATTTGGTTACACGTGCTCATGACGAGATCTGTGGAACGAGCAGCAGAAAGAACTGCCGGTGGGTGATTGACTATCTGGGCGAAGGACATTCCGTCATGATATCACAATAGGAAGGGTCGATGAAACGAGTCCACGTCTCGGTTAATAATCCTATCAACGGGTAGCTACAGGGAGGGAAAAATTTTCGAATAACGGCAGGAGCAAAAGCGTATCTCACCAACATCATCTGAGAGAAGCAACCAAGGAAAGAGCCGAGGAAAGAGAGGCCTGTTATCAATCTTATCATTACCTACCCAACCTTAGTAATTCTCCTTTAATTGAGTCCGAGTTTGTACCTATTTGATCTCAAGATCCTTTTTTCAAGGGTCCGATATCCGGGCACGCTAGCTGATTTGCCAATGGACGGACCACGCCACTCTTCGATGCATTTTGGTGGCATATTTTTTTCTTCCCCCTCGATAGTGTCATATGTATATCCGTGACTCTTTTGCTTGTGTCACCGTTAGCTTTTGCCTCGAGCCTCGAATTCCTCTCTTCGTGTTTCCCGGAATCTTCGTTTGAGCTGTGTCTTCCACCGAACAGCTATCGGGTACATCACTTACCTATCTGAGACATTGTGATTGTTTGTCATATACCATGTTGAACTGAGTTGACGGCTCTTCTTTCTGAGACAAACCGGCCCGTGCGAGTGGCCGAACGAGAGGACCGGGACTGGGATATAAGAGGAGAGCCTCGCCCGCCTTTTTTCTTCTCAGAGGTTGTTACCAAGGCTCCTGTGCTTTTTGTGGGAGGGACCACGAGTTGTCGATTTCAGTCGCTTCGGCGTCAGGTTGAAGCGCAGTTGAGAACACCACTGGGAAAAGGGAACCACTCGAAAATGGCGACAACAGACACAGCCACGGGGTTTGTGCCCGGTGAGGACGACAAGAGGACGCAAATCCAGGACCCTGCCGCTGTGGAATCAGATGTCGAGACGCTGCTTCAAGGCGCCGACGAGAAGAAGTTGCTGCGAAAGTTGGATCTCTACATCATTCCGCTGGTCATGGCATTGTATCTGTTTAGTTTCCTAGACAGGTGAGGCTTTCTTCTTTCTCCGTCGGCTGCCTTGTTTTGGGCTTAAAAGCCAAAGAGGAAAAGAGAAAGTGATTTAACTAACGGGCTACAGAGTTAACATTGGCAATGCTCGATTATATGGCCTCGAGGAAGACCTCAACCTCTCATCCGAGCAGTTTCAGGTCGCCGTCTCCATCCTCTTCGTCACCTACCTCATCTTCGAGGTGCCGTCAAACCTTGTCCTCAAGCTCTTTACTCCCCGGCGCTGGATAGCCTTCATAGTCACAGCCTGGGGCATCATTGCGACCCTCACCGGACTCGTCGAGTCGTACGGCGCGCTCATCGCCTGTCGCCTGCTCCTGGGAATTGTTGAGGCTGGCCTGTTCCCGGGCCTGAGCGTCTACCTCACCTTTTTCTACACCAAGCATGAGCTTGCCCTGCGGATAGGCTATCTTTTCGTCAGCGCTGCGATCGCGGGGGCTTTGGGAGGGCTACTGGCCTACGGCATTGGACACATGGACGGTGTTTGTGGAATGAAAGGCTGGCGGTGGATCCTCATCATTGAGGGTACGCCGAGCGTTGTGCTTGGTGCTGTCACCTTGTTTGCGCTGCCGAATGATGGCTCGTCAGCGTACTTTCTCACTGAAGAAGAGAAGCTGCTGATGGAGGAGAGGCACAAGCGGGATTATGGGAACACGGCCTCGAGCCGTGAGTTTAGTCGGCGCGACATGATGAGGGCCTTTGCGGACTGGAAGGTCTGGGCGTTTTCTATCGCGCAGTTTGGCGTTGATACCATGCTCTACGGTGAGTGCTATTTGACTTGGATACTACTGGAGAAGGATCCAAGAACTAACCTATCATGCACTCTTCCTTTCCTCAATGTACAGGATTCTCTACCTTTTTGCCAACAATCATCGACGCTCTCGGCGAATGGAGTGTTGCTCAAGTCCAGCTGCTCACGATTCCGTGCTACTTCCTCGGGGCGGTGGCATACATGAGCATTGCCGTGCTTTCTGATCGGCTCCAGATGAGAGGAGTGTTTTGCGTCATCTTTGGCCTCATCAGTGTTGTTGGATATGCCGTCTTGCTGTCCGATTCGTCACCTGGGGTACATTACTTTGGGTGCTTCCTCGTTGCGGGTGGGCTATATGTCGTTGTCGGGCTTCCAATCGCCTGGGTAAGCTTCAGCTTCGATTTCTTCCATGATATAAGCGGCAGTCTGACATTGTCTGAATAGTTACCCAACAACACCCCTCGATATGGCAAGAGGACAACTGCTACAGGTCTGCAGCTCACATTTGGCAATATGTCTGGAATCATGTCCGCCTTTATATAGTAAGTTTCCCTTCAGCCTTGGTAGCCATTGCTCTATTTTCTGACTGTATTGTTCGTCTAGCCCTGCACCTGATAAACCACGCTTCATCCGCGGGCATGCTGTTTCCCTCAGCATGGTTGGCGTGGGCACTGCCATTTACGGCTTTCTCTGGTTCTGGTTCTGGAGAGCGAACAAGAGTCGCGATGCTGGTGAGCTGAGCGAGGAGCATCAGGGGCTGGAGGATGATGAGCTCAAGGAGTTGGGAGATGACAGCCCTCACTACCGATATACGATTTAATGACACGCGGGGAAAGGCCATGGAGTGTAGTCTTAGTATTGCACATCCTCCGTCACGACGTTTGGATAGACGGTTAGGATACATAATTAGATGGATATATGACCTGATACCGTTTTTGGCAGGGGGATACACCCTCGTTGGCCCTCCTATAATACATCGGCCCTGCATTCATGGTAGACTCCAGCATCGCTTCTCATATATTTTATCTTCGTGAGACAACAATGACGACCATAGGCTGCAGCATCATAAATTCGTCCTGCCATAAAATATCTTAAAAGGAAAGCTATGCTGAACCCAACCGACCACAAAAGGTAAGCAATGAATATGTGTGTCTCATAATCATGTGTTATCGTCATCAGAAGTCTCTCCTCCTCACCACCTTGACCAACCGATCTTCTGGCACCGCACATCTCGCATCAACCCCACCCTCTTCTTCACCAGCAAACAACCGACGAATATCAAGGAGCACAAAATCGCGCTTCACGGCTTCGTGATCTGCATACGCTCTCGTGAACCCTCGCTTCAGATATTGCATCTCCTGAAAGCGCCTCCATGGGGAGTTCTCGTAGTCCATGGTCCTTCGTTCCATGACTCCTTTCCAGCGGCGATATTCCTCTTGCTTGGACCACTGGGCGAGCCAGGGGTCGACGAGGGCTTGCGCTGCCGGGGAGAGGGGGAGGAAGGGCGTCCAGATGGGTTTGCTGATGGCTAGGAAGTTGAAGGCGTGCAGCGTGGCGAGCGGGAGGGAGCTTTGAGGATTTGTGGGAGGCGAAACGACTTGTTCCTCGTCCGCCTGGTTACCAATGGAGGAGCTTCCGTTGACGGTGGGTAGTTCCTCGATTGGGTGTTCATCGGTGGCGCCATCTGATGTAGGAGTCAATCGTGCGCGGAGCCTTTCCAGAATCTCTTGAATGTCTGGCGCGTTGATGTCGAGGTCCGTGCGAAGGTTCATGGGGAACCACTTGTGCTCGTGTAGACTGATCGTGTCCTGCTTGTCCTTGCACTCCGCACAACACGAGCTCTCGCAGAGAATGCAGTAGACATAGGGATCGTAGATGGACTCGTCGCAGACAAAGCACGACTGTAGGGCAGCTCTTCCCATGTAATAGCTGTCATCATCCCACCGAACTCGAGGTCTCGTGAGGATGTACTCGGCCAGAACGGCTGTATCAGTCTCGTATCCTCCGCGCACAAAAAGGAGGCCGACGACGTAATCTAGCGCGAGGAGGTGTTTCTCTATGGTCCGGGGCTCGGCGAGCAGCTCATCGATTTGAGAAACGATGAGCTTGTCCAGCTCGGGCAATGCCCCGGGCTTCGCATCCAGTTGGTCCATGGCGTAGTCGACTGGAGTGAGGCCAATGAGATTCGGTTCGCCCACAATGGCAGAGAAAACATCCTTGCCTGTCTCCTGAGAGATGGCATCGCATGCGGACACTAGGCGGGAGATGACTTGCAGATTCTTGCGCGATCGGCCCATTACGGGCAATAGAGTGCCTCCATAGTAGTCCTTGTGCGTCAAGTGATTCCAGAGACCCCAGCGCGGCTCTAGCAGCAAGTCTACAATCGCCATGATGTTCTTATTGGTTGTATGAGCAGCCACCTGAAGGGCCGTCCGCCACTTCCCTTCGGCTCCAGGGCCTCTCTGTGCACGGAGCGGATCAGCACCATGCTCGAGAAGCCATCTGACGTGCCTCGCTTCGGCATCTACGATAGCTAGACCGAGAACGGTGAGCCCAGTCTCGTTGTCAACGGCGTGGAGTTCCAGGCCGCTACTCAGTAATAGTTGAAGCGCCTTGAACGGTTTGTCCCCTTTGGCTTCGAAAATTCGGCTGAAGGCGCTTGTAGTGTCAGACTCCTTGTAGTGATAGATCTCCGCCCCCGCGTCAATCAGCAGCTTGACCAGTTCTAGGTCCCCATGGGCGCAGGCATATGCAAGAGGGGTGCAGTAGAAAGCCGAAGGGACGTTGACCATGTGAGGCGTTGCGTCCAAGATCATCTTGACAACTTCCAAATCTCCCACATCACAGGCGATAAATAATGGAGATTCCTTATAGTAGTAGCTGACCTGGTCTGCTTTTGCTCCCTTGTCCAATAGAAAGCGGACAGTCTCTTTCTGTTTCCGATGGCATGCCTCAAATAAGGGGGATTCAATCATGAATCCCTTTTCCATCTGCAGATTCAGAAGCTGGGGCTCATGCTTCAGGAGGATATCGCAAATTTCGACATTGCCTTGTCCAGCAGCCGTGTGAAGGGGCGATACTCTCTTGCCAGATTCGAGATACATGCTCAGATCCGCTCCATGCTCCAGTAGAAGAGAAACAGTTTCGACATCACCTTGTTCAACGGCCCCTTCAATGCAGTGATCTTCTCCGTCTCGGATGTAGTTGACATTCGGAGGATGACGTGACTCCAGCAGTCGCCGTAAAATCTTGGGAATAGGGGGGCCCTCCTTAGTCACCGCTGTCTCGATCAAAGCTGTGACGCCGTAGCCTTCTTCCGTGGACGCATCTGCACCGTTTTGGAGGAGCAGCTCCACGATGTCCTCAATGCCTAGATCCACAGCATGGCCCAACGCGGTGAAGGGGAAATAGCCGCGGACGAAGCCGTTCACGGGCGCTCTATATAACAGCAGCAGCTCCACCATGGATCGATCCTGAGCGGCAACGGCATCGTGAAGCGGCGGTACGCTGACCCCCGGCAGAAGCCCTGGGTATGCTCCAGCTTCCAAGAGCAACTCCAGTGCTGCGTGGTTACGGCTGTGGATGGCAAACCCCAGGGCAGTGCTGCGTTTGACCTTGAATCTCTCGGGCGATGAGCTGACAGCATCTATATCCAGTCCAGGCCCGGGGAGCAAAGCCCGAAGAAACTCTATCCTGTCAGCTCCATCGCTGGCTAAGTGGATGGGTGCGAATCCGAGCACGGTAGTCTGGTTGATGTCCGCAAATGGGAGAAACGCCTTGAACATGTCCAGCTTGCCGTCGTATATGCACCTGGCCAGCGGTGGCTCTCCGCCCAACATCCACGCCTCTGCGTCGGCACCGCCTCTGATGAGCAGCATCTCAACCAAAGCAACGTTACCAGTAGAGTATGCCCTTTCGAGAGGCGTATAGCCCCATGAATCCGTGACATTGACCAAGGCATGGAACCCGAGCAGAAGCCGGACAAGGTCCAGTCTGCCTCGCACGCAAGCTACGTGCAAAGGCGTGATGCCGTGGTAGTCACTCATGTTCGGGCTATTGCCATTGAGTAGCAGGGTTTCAACAACACCATATACGTTTGCCTTTTGAGCTTGAGGTTTAGGGCTCATCAGTCGCTCTGAAGTGAGGCAGAGCAAGAGAGCAGTCCTGCCACCTTCGTCTCGCGCGGTTTTGTCGACATTCCATTGTAAGATGTGCTCAACCATGGTACGACTTCCACTCAGTGCTGCTGCCATGAGGAGTGTTTGACCATGCAAGCCCTTGATATCGGGCCACTGTCTTGCAATTCGGCCACCAAAGGGTTGTCCTTTGATAAACGGCAGATTCCGGACCCAACCCTCGGATTTGCCCTTCCGAGTAAAAAGAGGAGATGCTGATGACGGAAAAAAACGCTGGACTACAGCGACGCATCCTTCTCGAATGATGTTCAGTATAGGATCCTCAATCTCCAGAGGCATTTCTTGAGCCTTTTCGTTGACGAGCCATGACCTCCAATGGAGCCATGTCCGATACTGCGGGCAGTCGATAGACAAAAATCTCTCCAGCAGTGGTATCAGCTGGGGACTGAGCGTCTTCAACTTGTTAAGATAGCTTAGCCAGCCCTGGGCCGCGAAGCCATAGAAGGGCGCAGTGTTGGCCATTCTCTCCATTGTGCTCTCTCCACCAGTCAGAGGCAAGCGGCTGCGAAAGCGGTCCTGAAGAAGATATGTAAGACAAATGAAGATGATGTTGGTGTGCCTGTGCTCTATCGAAAGGTAACCGTTTAGGTGTCTACGGACAGAAGCGTGGACGGAAAACACGAGCGAGTCTGTCGGGCTGACCCAGAACAAGTCTCCGCAGTATGATTGTATGGATTCGGCAAGTCTTCCAGGAGGCATATCGTCTGAACCATACAAGCACTTGAGAAAGTCCTCAAGCTGCTTGATAGAAAAGGCGAGGCCAATGTCTTCGGAAGCAATGAGTGTGAAAAGGGTACGCAGGTGCCTCTCGCTGTTGTTGACAGATTGCAGTAACGGCAGCATCTTGTGCTCGTACAGTTGTGCCAGCTTCGTTGGAATGTAGTCTTTCTGAAGCTCTTGAATGGAGTTCTGGCCAGACAGTTCCTCGACTTCGTCGAATGCGAGTTTAGCGTAGAGCCAGTAGCCCGCCGCCTTCTCATTGACTTGTTGCTTGATCTTTTGAACCAGGTCATGCTCTGACTTTGGCCTCGCGTTGGATATAGCCGAGAACTTCTTGTCCAAATATAACGCGACGTCTTTCTTGAGGCCGTCTTCTGGTAGAGAGCAGCATGAGGTCGTGCTTGAGGCTGTGAAGGTGGCATTCGTCCATCGGCTCGTGATTACCAACTTTAACTTGGTCGGTATTTCGATCAACTTGCTAGATCGTTTGTCCAGCCCCAAGGCAATGGGCTGCCTCAACTGCTCTACCAAGGCGAAAAAATCTGCAAAGTTGGCCGAAGGCGTTTGTTCTAGCCCATCCACTATGAGGTATATTGTTCGAGGTGAGCAGACTCTTCGGAAGGAGGTCCAGATTTCGGCATATGCGGAAGAATCCAGACGAGGAGGAGATGTCTCATCAACGCTGCGTCGAAACTGACTAGGAACATGGTAAAACCAATCCGGCCACTCTTTGATCAGCTGCCAAGTAAAGAATTCCCAGATCGCGGGTTTCTCTTCCCCCTTTTGGCAAAAGTAGCCCATGACAATGTCGTCTGGCTTCGAAGACTTGAGATGGGTGTAAACGGCGCGGGCGAGGTGCGACTTCCCATGTCCGGGCGCCCCTATATAGAAGATGGTGCCGCATTTTGGGTCGATGAGCCAGTTCTTGTATATGGAGCCGTCCTTGAACCATTCGCATGTTCCGGCAGTAACATAGATCTCATTCCCGTAATTGGCCTCGGACCAGCCTCTCAGTGAGCGAAGAAAGTTATCTCTAGCAGCGGCATCTTTGTTGTCCTTGTTATTGCGTTCCCGGCTCCGATTATCATTGTCAAGTCTCCACATCCTTCGCCGAGGCTTGATAATGGGAAAGTCATGCTTCTCGATGGCGGAAATTTCTTCGACCGGCAAAGGCCGTTCTGGACTCATTGATGAAGTGCGAGTAACGGGCATCGCAATAGTTGCCACGGTGCGTTCTGACAGCGTATCGACGAGGAATTCGGAAAATATCTGCATGAACTGCATGAACCTGTCGCTGAATATGCTCGAGAATCGTGGCAAGTCCTCGTGACTGCAGTCTATGACATGGTCTGTATTGCCCTGAAGCTCCTCTTTCCGGCATTGAAGAGGGATTACCTATGAGAGTGTAGTATCAGCAACTTTCTACTGATTGTAAAGAGGCAGCGCGGTATACTTACCAGAGATCTGTGAGAGTCGGCGCTCAAAGTACTCGCCTTTGATGGAAGTTTCTCCCAAAAAGAGAGCAGCCTCAGATAGCTAGGTTTGCAGGCGATGAAGGCGCTGTTGATGCGGCTGACTATTGAGACAAACTCGCGAACATCTTGAGTCATGCCTCCATCTCCTGAACCAAAGACATCAACAGTTCCTCTGACGGCTTGCAGAAGCGCCTCGGAATCTGTGTCGGCGTGGGGGGTGCCAAAGAAGACGACACCGGCCAGCGCATTCTTGGTACGTGAATATGATGGTGACAAGAAGCACAACTGGATTGCCTGGGGTTGCGCTGCGAGTTAGCGATTTGACTGGCCTGCGGCATCCGGAGCATCCTTTCTTTACCAACCTTCTTGACGATGATGCCTCCAAAGCCGTGGGCAACGAATATCAGCGGCCTTCCCTAGCGGACAATGTAAGAACGAGTGCCTGATGAAGTTGGTTCACGATCGAGCGTGAGTGGAGTCATACAGAAGAATCTCCAAGAGCCTGCTCCAGGCAGCATAGCAAATCGTTTGCATGAAACGCTGGGCTGGACGATGACAGGTTTGCGCCTACGTCGCCGTTGTAGCTGAAAGAGAAGATGCGCATAGGCCTCTTGATGCGGGTGATGAACTCTTCGTCTTTGATCCAGATCTTACCCGTGGATGCATCATGCCATGTGGTTTCGGGGTTCCCGCCATAGCCATGAACGAAGACGAGGCTTTGCCATTTGGTTAGTCACGATGCTGTGATGGCTCACACGAGACAAGATCAGAGGCAGGACTCACTCGACGTGGGGGGTTGCGTGGGACAGCCATATGAGTTCCAGGTTGAACATCACTTAAGGTATGTCCGAATAAGCGGGCACTTGAGATGTTGCTGCGCCTATCAAAAGGTGTACGGTGACTGGAATGACGGAAACAAGACCGGTGCTATTGAAGGTAGACGAAGAGGTCGACTGAAGGCAAGGAATGAAGAAGCGATGCTCAGGCGAGGCGAGGCGAGGCAAGACGCTGTGGTCTTGCACAGACCATTCTACAAGCTAAGACGAACCGCTTGCCAGTCATATTGTTTTGTTCAGGGCTGCTTCACAGGCATGGCAGTCATGGCGGGCAGAGCCTCATCAGGAAAAGGATTGGTAGAACCAGGAGACTGTTTGGCCTTTTTCATTGGCTGCAGGTGCATAATGGATATGCGGTCTAGCTGCCTGTAAGCGTTGCAGCCTGGGGGAGCGTCGAAGGCAGAGAATGGCGTCCCCCCATGCATGAGAGGATCGAAGCGGAGGGATGATGTTCGGAAGAATGGACGTCGAGTCACCGGCGAGGAGGAGAAGGTTGAATCCCATGTCGATAACGAAGGTACATGTAGGCCTGATACATGGCCATGAGATGGACAATTCGAGAAAGGTGGATGAGGTTCAAAACAGCCATCAGCCTTATCTGAGGGGCTTCTGCGGGTTCCAGTCCTGGTTCCAGGGGGAGCGGCCATGGAGAGACAGGTTGAGTTGTGGATTGATGGACGAGCGACAGCCGGCGATACGAGACACCAGGATGGAACGGAGCGAGATGGAGGCGAGACAATCGGCACGCGGGATCCGCATCCCCTCAACTGCAGCTACTACCTACCTAGCGAGGGGTTCAGCGGTTTCAGGGAGGGCTGGGACGGCAAGTTAGTGGCCGAGACTGCTGGAGCCCCAGGGGAGAGAGTCGCTGCAAAGCCCGCTATAACGGTGGCCAGGGGTTATGCTGATGCTGGCGAGAACTGACGAGGACCTCGACCCTGAGTGACTGAACCTTGTAGAAACAGTCTCAACTCTATCAGCATCCGATGGAATGATGCACTGTGACGGGAGCTGCATCGATGTGACGCTGAGAGACGCAAAGTCTATGTATCGAGGTGCTGAAGCTAACGCCTGGAAGCTGCAGGTGCGGGCTTTTGAACATATCTTGCCAGACAAGGAGGAGAGATCCCGTCCAAACCCCGCTGGCCTGCAGCTGTGTGGGTTTCAATTTGATACTCTCTGATACTGTACGGACAGACTTGAAGCCATCTTCTTCTATGGCCGCGATGTTTCCCAGCTGAACAGAGTCGTCGTGCAGCCATCATCGAATCATACTACAATATACAAGCAGTAGCGTATGTTGAGAATGATGAAACGTCTGCAGTTGACGGATGGAAAAGACACGCAAAGTTGCCGCATCAATTACTCCGTACGATCCTCAAGTGGTGATGGTGGCAATGGTGGTGTTTGCTTGACTAACGCGCAATGCAACAATTGGCCCGGAACCAACGGCTCGACGGAGCTAAAGAAAGCAAAATATACATAATCCTTGGTCAAGACTTCAGCATCAGACAAATCCAAAGCAGCGATATATTACAGTACAGTCGCAAAGACGGTGCGGATGCTTGTTTTGATGCGCATTAGCCAAGGAATGGCCTGCATTTTTACTTTTGGTATGCATGAGAGCGGACTAACATTGCCGTGCCTGAGATTGGCTCGATTGACTTTTTCCCCCATGATAACGGGAAGCCGGCTTCCCCTCTTTATAGATGGGTTGGATCGATGCATTTGCTAGCAGTCCAGTCGTATCTTTCATCATTTACTATACGCATCCCTGATTCTGAGGGAGTAAGTCGTCTCCATGGCGGGATTGCATCCTCCCTTGACCAGATTGACGCCATCCTCTCTCCATGCTTATCTCTGCAACGACGGCAGAAACTCAGACTAACTTGCTTGCCTTGAAAACATAAAAGGACAAGGCATCCCTATGCCCCCATCTTGTAGATATCTCTCCGTCGTGTTGTTTCGCCATTGAGATTTGGACTGCGAGTACCTCATCGGCCCGTGTCATTGCGTCCTGTCTCTGTACAGGCTCTCAAAAACAAACCACCCATTCCAAACAAGGGTATATCAGGAACACCACTCTTCTCTCAGTCACACAACATGGCCTTCCATTTGCTCAAGCGCCTCACTCTACTTTTCTTCCTACTCGGACTTGCTCTGGCCGACAAAGGCATC
Organism: Trichoderma parareesei; assembly: GCA_001050175.1. Lineage (NCBI taxonomy): Eukaryota > Fungi > Ascomycota > Sordariomycetes > Hypocreales > Hypocreaceae > Trichoderma > Trichoderma parareesei. Next base: position 8,635 of record LFMI01000623.1, on the reverse strand, counting down.
GTCCCCCTTGAAGTGGTGGCGTTGTCCATGCACGGCGGAGATGTCGGCCGCTGGACATATTACGACAATTCGTCCTTGTTAGACAATGTCACAGCCGCATCGCCGTCCGCTTCGCTCAACTCGCCATCTCCAAAGACGGACAGACGCCGATTCAAGGCCGAGTTGACAAACATGATTATGCAGGAGCCCGGCTTTGTGCTCCTCAGTCTGTCATTCATGGTCATCAGCGGAGGCATGGTGTTTCTCTAGGCACTGGCAAGGCCTTTTTGTTTCTCTGCTGTTCCGGCTATTTGCTTTCTTGTATATACCTTGCGTATTTTATTTTAGCAGCAGCATAAGGTATGGGCTTCTTTCTCGTGCTTGACATTAGCGTTTGACGGTTTGGGATGGTATGGATACACACGCGTTGGCTATGAAAAAGTTCTCTTGATCTCTCAAAAGTAGGGTAGGGAGGTGGCTATTGGTGCATTTGATATAATCCATGGCCGTTTACCGTTACACGCATGCTGTTTCTGTTCTCTTGCCACAGATTCACCAAAAGTAGGTGTCTCCTCTCCCTACCTAGTACCTACATGTATCTAGACATGGCCATTGATACGTACCTACTCCTTATTCACATCTGAGAATTGATATATAAGCCACTTTATGCTCGAATTTCCATTTGGCCCTGTATATGAAGCTACATACTGTATGCCTCGATGATGATGTGGGAAGTTGAGCATCCTTCTCATGCGTTGACGCAACGGTTACCCGGCATCTACCAGGCCTGTCAGGGGTTCCATGCATGGACTCTTACAGTATGTATCGTCTGCACATACTCAGTAATTTATATCAACAAAACACAGCGTTAACCAATCAATATCAGAGACACAATCCCAGGGACAAGAAATTCGAGACCGCGTTCGAAGAATACCTAAGGCAAGGTGACTTTGCTCCCCCTCGGTTCCATGGAGACCAGCGGACATGCAAGACTTGTGCCACTTTAGTCGCTGCTGGCGCAAGCCAGGCAACGAACCTGACATCGCCAATTGGCGAAGCTACGTCATGGCGCACAGTCCCTACAGTAAGGTACCGAGGATGAATAAGAACCTACCGATAAGAGACAGGCAAAGAAACCGTAGAGGGAAGAAGAAGCGCCCCGATTCTGGGACCTTAAGAGCCTCTTCCGTCTTGGTCCTGACCTCACATTCAGAATGGACAATTAGAGTATACCTACTGTAGGTAGGGTAATTCAAGCCATATATGAGACTGAATACAGCATCGGCTTTAAACTGTACACCATGGCCAAGCATCAGGTCGACGTACCCCTGCGTGGAGTGACATTTGCCCCAAGGCTGCAGCAGCTTGAAAGCAAGTGGAAGCTTCCCACCAGATCCGACGCCTTAGTCCACCCAAGCCAAGCCGGAAAAAACAAAGAGTGACATGCACATCAACCAACCTTGGCTTGAACCTTTTAATTGTTCCTTCGCACTTCATTCGTCTCATCCTGCGTTATACCATTACCCTTCATCATCATCTTCAACATCTACCAGCCGCGAACCAGGCTCTTCTCGTTTCTTCTCTTCTCATATCTGCAGTGCACGATCAACGACTCACGATCTCAACACCACGCTCTGCTTCCATCCTGTTTCTCCCTCCCGCGGCAGGTTCGCACCAAACTCTCAGCTCTGGTGATCTGGAATCTCCAGCCATCTCCTGCCTCTCCTTTTACCGTCGACAGATCGCGGGCAAACGAACGACCACACACAAACATGGCAGACGCTCAGATCTCGCATCCGACACTGGCCAATCTGCCGCCTCCCGAGTCCAACCCAGAGACTCCGTCAGAAATGCCGTACGTTGCGCGCGAGCTGAGCATGAGCACGAGGATGGCAATGGTCATGACGACGTCTGATGGCAGCTCGCACAATCGCTGACAAGCTCCGTGAAACCCAGTGGCACGCCCACGAGCACAACGACGTCGCTGTCGGCCCTGTCGACGACCGCCATCAAGGACGGCCACCGCGGCCATCTGCACGGCGGCCTGTTCAACCGCGGCCACCAGCACAACCCGTCCGCCACGAGCCTCGAGGCCGAGCGCGCCGACCGCATCTCGCGCCTGGCCGGCCTCGAGCGGGTGTCGACGCTGCGACCGCCCCAGACGCCCACCAGCACCGGCCGCGCCTCGTCCATGTCGCCCCAGACTACGCCCACGTCGACGGCCGGCTTCCCGCCCAACTATCCGCTGACGCAGCACCTGACGCCCGCCTACTTCGACAGCAACGGCCAGCCCGTCGCCGTGACCAAGATGAGCACCGTCGGGACCGCTAGTGCAACCGAGAGCCATCCCGGTGACAGCGAGGACCGTCGAACCGCTGGCGACCGCGACGAGGATATGCTGAGCAGCACGGATACCAACTATCGCGAGGTCGAGTCCGTCACGAGTACCGGCGTCGACCACGATGCCATGGACGATCTCGAAGGCAACCGATCCACCGGAACAGGCTTTGACGATCGCATGAGCGACGACGGCTCTGTGTCTCTTGTCGGCTTTGGCGAGGGCGCCGGTAGCACCGTCTCGGGGCCCATCTACCACCGCCGGCCAGTCCCCGGTGCCGCGGTTCAGTGGGGGCTCGAGAGGACCAACTCTGGCCTGAGCGAGGCCAGACGCGAGCGGGATTCGTACGCTTCCGGTGGCGGAGACACGCCCATGAGCGCGGCCGCCATCCAGGAGCGCCAGTACGCCCGCATGATGGACGGCGTTGCCACGGACGGGCCGCCCACGAACCCCATCTCGCCTGACCAGGACGTCTTCGTCGACACGACCTTTCGCGGACCAGTTCCTGTAGGACGCCAGCCGTCCAGGGAAACGGCCGAGAGCATCGTACAGCGCCTGGACAGCGGGGAGTCGAGGGCCGGACCCTCAGGGATGGGTAGCCCGGGCAGGGCAGGCGATAAGCTCGGCAGATTCTACTTTGAAAACGACAAACGCGAAGATTGAGAGAGGCAATCAACTGGAGCCGCCATCGTTTACTCTATTTTCATTTCTTTTTCTTTGTCCTTGGAACCTGGAAACTACGGCGGGCAAACGGCATTATGGGCACAACAACCCCGGATAATTGGTGTACGGTGGGAACAAACATTGGCGGGGGGGCGTTGT
>LFMI01000622.1:9706-27484 GCA_001050175.1 Trichoderma parareesei | reverse complement strand
AAAAAAAAAAAAAAGCGACTACTCTGATTACTACTCGTCGAGGCAGTGATACTACAACAAGCTGAACGTCCTGACCAAACGCTAGCACGAGAAAGAAGCATCACAAATGACTGACATGCATCGATATTACATGACTGGTTGCATGCAGGTATGCATGGGCAACAAAACCCATCTAATCCGTCCAGGGATAATGATACCGAAAGCCAAGCTACGATCATGTACCTCTGACCCGGTCTCAATGCTATTCCCAACTTAAAGACCGAACAAAGTATCATACAGTCTTTCAGTCCTATCTAGAGATGCCTGCTCACGCGACACCGCGCCGCCCTGTCGTTATGCCTCTGCCTAGGTACCTTACATGTGCTTGGAGGTCATATCATCCTGCGTCTTTCCACTCCTTGCCCCCCTTTTTCTTCTATCTTCTGCTACTCTCCTTCTTAATTTGACATCAAAGGAGAGACGGCAAGATAGAAACTTCTGCTTTTAGGACCTTGGGGTCGATTGAGGTGGCCTTTGGCTTGTCCCTTGCATTAGTAGCTGTAACGATGCCGTTCTTTCAGACCATCAATGCTTACTACCTAGACACGCGTAACAATTTACCTAACTCAACGAGATGTTACAGGTCACGAAAGCATCAAATCAAGAGCAACATACACAACAGCACACCTCGCCTAAAACCAGAGCCCTAGAGGAGCACCTTTAAACGCTGTTATTTTCAGACTCGCTATTATACTCTACACAGAACCTCTGCGCCGCCTCCTACACGTCAGCAACCCTGCGGAGCCAATCACACGTAGAGAGGGGTCTACTGCAAGATGCCCATGTATCAAACAACAAGACAACACTTCTACACATAATCACTATTGCCGCCCGTAGCATCGAGACCCCGTGTACATCGGCCGCTGCCTCTTGAAACGCCTCCCGATTGGGTAGATTACAATGTGAAAGGTGAGAAAAAAGAAAGGGAGAAGTAAAAGAAAAAGACGCTGGCGGGTCGATTGAGAACTGACCAGAGTCCAAGAGCCAAGCTGCAAGGCCAGGTCACAAGGTTTCACCCCGTGTCGAAAGAGTGGCGGTTGTGCAGCTGTAATGCGCTGCGCTCGCTCCTCTCCATAGGTACCCTCCAGCCGACACTAGGACTCCATGGCTGCGTCGTCCCCCTCAGCAGAGGAGCCTTCAGACAAAGGCGGCACTGGCGGCGCATTGATCCTCGGAAGCCCGGGCCAATTGTCGAGCAGCCTTGAAATCAAGTCGGAAGCTTCTTGTTGCGTCATTGACGGTTGTGTCATTGTTGACTGCTGTGCCGTCGATGGCTGTGTGGTTGTTGTCGACTGTGCCATCGTCGCCGCCCTTTGCGCTGCACGGATCCCAGCAACGGCCTGCGGATTAACCTCAGGAAACATAGACATTGTAGGCGGAGGCAGGATGGACAAGCCAGACGCGGCAGGCGTCGTAGGCATGGCAGGAGTCGTAGGCATGGCAGGAGTAATAGGCACGGCGGTTGTCGTGGGTGTCGCAGACCTCGTAGACATCGCAGACCTCGGAGGTATCAGTGGTACCGCAGGTGTCACCCGCCTGCGAGGCATTGCAGGTATCAAAGATCGCGCAGGTGTCCCGGGAGGTGCAGAAACTGGTGGTGGCGGAGGCATTTCAGGGGCCGCAGGCAGCGCGGGTGTCGCAACTCGCCCCGTCAAGGTAGGCCGAGGGCGAGCGCGCGGCATCTCCAACTCCATCTCGTCCTACGATTCATCGACCGCACTCCTCCAGTCGTTGGATGCTCGAGCATGTCTTGCCCGAAGCTCAGCGGCGCGAGCCCTGCTTGTCCAGCTGGCGACTCATTGTTAGCCTATAACATACGAGGATCACGCGACTTCGCGAGAGTTGGCGGCAAGGACTTACATCTTGATGCGGCCGTCATCGCCGCACGACGCCAGCATGCATGGATCGGCCGGGTTCCAGACGACTGCATTGCATCGCGGCTGGTGGGCGGGCAGCCGCTCGACGGCGGCGCCAATGTTCTTGTGCCAGATGAGCACGTTGCCGTCTTCGCTCCCGCTCATGACGAAGCTCTCGTTCGCTCCGCCAAAGGCGCTGCGAATCATGAACTCGCCTCCCGTGTGCCCAAGGAACTTGTGCACCGAGTTTCTCGTCACGAGGTCAATCAGCTGAGCCTCGCCGTCCTGCCTATTGACCAGCAAGTGCCGAGAATCCTGACTGATGCTGACCGAGGTCGGGCGTGCCTTCAGCTCCAGATCGTACTCCAGCTCTCGCGTGGTAGCATCGTACACGTGAATCGTTTGCAGGTCGTCGACTGCCACCAGTAGACGGCCATCAGGAGAACCGCAGACATCCTGCACTCTGTGTTTCTTGCCCCATTCGATCGTCTCCTCGTCCCACACGTTGAACGTGCAGAGGCCATGAACCTTATCGAGGCTGCCAATTACGAACGACCTGCTGTCGGAGGACCACACGCAGCCACTTACTGGCTCATCAAACTGTTTCAAGGACTTGATCAAGGTACCAGTCTGAATCTCGAGAATCAGCAACGCTTTTCTGATGTGATATGCTGAGGCTTGACTTGCGTCTTGTTTGGACAAGTGCAATAGTCCGGAGGGTCATAAGTCACTTACATTGGCATCCCACAGACGAGCGTACTTGTCAAAAGAGCAAGTGACAATCATAGAGTCGTCAGGGCTCCAGGCAATATCACCAACGCCCTCGCCTCCATGGTTTGGGAGAACGTGCGTGACAGTAAAGGTATGGGTGTCCCAGATCTTGACGTGCTCCCGGCTCCCGCAGGCTGCCAGGCGCGTGCCGTCGTGAGAGAATCGAACAGACCAGACTTCTCCTCCAAGCTCGCCCAGCTCTACTGCCCATTCTGAGGGGAAATTGCGTCGATCACAGAGGTGATCGGAGTACAGAGACGGAGACGACGCTGCCGTGTGATAGAGGCAGGTGTCAATCTGGCTTTGCTTGACGTGCTGAAGCAGTATCGCCAGCCGGTTCTCCGGCAGCATGACCGAAGGCGAGATGCGTTCTGTACGTCAGTGAATTAGCAAAAAAGGCTCTTCCAGGGACAGGTTGAGGCAGGGGATGGCTCAACTGGATAATTCTGATAGCAGCTTTCTCCGAGACTGCCCGCGGGCACCGTCCCAGTCGGCCTTTCGCATCAGGTCCTCCGTCGACTGGCACATGAGCAGGCTCGATAAGAAGTGGAGTTTCGCCCTGTCGTGGTTCAGGGGTGTTAGTTCGCCGCGGAGAGTGGTCAGCGCCCGGCTGGTGTCTCGCTGCTCCAGTAGCTCTAGATATTTCTGCTGCCGGAGCCAGAAGCGCATAGCATTCTTGTCCGAGCCAGACGTGAGGACAAGGCCGTTACCTCCGCCGTCGTTCTCCTCCGCCACCGTTGCCCCTCTCAGTAGGTCTTCAGCCTCCGCCCACGCACCGGCAAGCACGGCGGAGCGGAATGCCGCAACCGTTGGACTCTCCAAGCTATAGCCGCTCTCCTGGCTGACGCTGTCGGCTGCGGCCTGATAGCCCATGTCCTTGAGGGCCTGGATCAGTATCCGCGTTACCTCTTCTCGACTGTGTCCGAAGTATGTTGCGGGCTGTGAGGCTGGACGCTTCTCGCCGTTGGACGACCCATTTGTTACGACGCCGGCCTTTCGACTGCCGTTGGCAGCGAACGAAGAGGCCGCATCCCGCTGCGTTGTGGATGCAGGAAAGGAGCCATTTGACTGAGACTGGGTGACGCCGGAGCCGTTGGACGTCCCGGCCAAGTCCCCCCCGTCAGACAGCATGCTGATGCTTGCGCCGCCACGTCGCCTTCGCTTGAGTTGCCTCCCAGCAGTTGTGTCCGCAGCGGCAGGCACAGCGTCGGCAGCAGCGAGGGAAATGTGAGACTCGGTTTCTGGCGGGTTGTCTAATGATGCTCGTCGTCGTCGGCCTAGGATCTGCGGAGGAGCCTGGAGCGAGGTCGAGGCACCAGATGGGCCTGCTGTAGAAGACGCTATGTTCGCAGCAGTGGTCGGGGATCTGGTGGAGGACGAGGCGGAAATGTCGATGGGGATCGGGACAGAAGGAGCGTTGAGTGCAGCTGATGAAGTGTCAGAGGAGCTCCGAGAGGCTGGCGGAGAGCTGGGGCCGTCGGAGGCGTCAACCGAGAGGGCACGAGGGTTCAAGAGTTGGTCCACGTCGACTCTACGCGGCAGGTGGCCGCGGGGCGATGGGGGAGGAGGAGGAGGAGCTGGGTGGAAGTCGGAGAGGAGCTGAGGAGGAGCTTGAGGCGAGGCTGGCCGACAGCCAGAAGGCGAGAACGGGCTCGGAGGAAGTCGAGACGTGGGCGTAGGAGCTCCGGATGGCGAGGCACCGCCAAGTGACGGAATTCGGGCGGGACTCGTGGAAGACGGCAGCCTGGCTGGCAGACTCTGGGCTCGTCCGCGGTAGACAGAGCGATGCAAGCGATAACACGGGCACAAGCACAAGCACAAGCAGATGCGGTGCGGCGATGCTGCTGTTGTACGGCCGGAAGCAGACGACAGAAGAGGAGGAGGAGGAATTAGCAGAAGGGGGAAACAAACAAGAAAAGGCTCGTCGTTTGCAGCGTGTGGTGCGGGCTGAGAGAAGTGTCGTCAGAGGGGTTGAATGTCCAGATCGATCGTTAGCTGATGGGCTGTGGAGGTTGTTGCAGGTGGAGGATTAAGGTTCCGGTCAAGGCGGCGCCCCGGGCTGTTCTGTTCTGGGACTCGGCTCGCTGTGCAGCCCGTCATGGATTAATGCGTTTCAGTGGGCGAGCGGCGACGCCTCAGTGGCCGGGGGCGCTGTGGCCGCGCTGGAGAGGCGAGAGCTACAGGCAGGGGCGGCGCTGGACATTTACCGAGGGCAGTCCCTGGGCTGCCATGGAAGGGATTGATACCTACCTATGGAGATCAATCTGCTCGTCCATGCGCAAGTGCATGTATGTATTGGTGGGCGTAGTCGAGAGCTCTCTCTTACAGCTCGATCAGTAACTTTATTGTTGAATAGGTACCTACCGGTCAGTAAGTTTCTCTCATATCAGCGGATCAAGTGATACATGTATATACCTACCTAGTGCTTTCACGACATGATGCTCGATTCGTCCAGGCGTCATCTTGATACGACGGCTTAGCGGCCCGTGGCGACAAGCTACAGCCGCTACACGTACCAACATGTGAAGCGCCCTCACGAACGTTTGGCACCTTACCTACCTACTGAGAGCTGAGCGTCTGATGGTACGGCAGTGTCTCGAAACTTGCTTCAAAGCCATGGATTGTCAAAGAGACAGCATCCATCGTCACACTCAGGGTTTCAAAGGCGGCTGCTTTGCATGAATCGCAAGTGGCCGTCAGCAACGACTAAGGACGTTAATTGGATGATGATGAATGCAACATGAAGCCTCTTATCTGTTCTGTTCAATCAGTCCTTAACTTGGGTACATGTGATAAGAAGCTGACCTTGACGATTTGATGAACTGCGGCTTTTTTTGAGGAAAGACACGCCCCGAAATCTTTACATATGATGCTACTCAGCGCCTCACAGGTTCAACCAGACGCGACCCGTCTGTACAACGCATCGGCATCAAAGGTGGCAGAGACATTCTGCTGCTTCACGCTGTTCACAGTCACGTTAGGCGCCGACTTCGCCCGCCCTGTTTCCGCTCCCGTGCGTGCTTGACGGCCACCGGCTGGTTGGGCTGCAGTATACGGCTGCATATCCCGCGCCTCTTGAGTGGCTCCCGACCCAGATTCCCCTGCCTGGAGACCCTGATGGCTTCAGAGGTGCATGTGCCTCATGTAATAGATTGATTGCCGTACACTCGAATCGACTCTGACTGGGTCCACCGGTATGCAAAAGAACTGTATGAAGGACTGCGTCTCTCGAAATCGATCAACTTATATACTCCGATACTCGCCCAGTTTGACCTCTGTTCAGCATCAACATATGACAGTCCATGGCATCAGCCAGACTTGGTGGGTATTTGGGCATGAGTGACGATGGGTGGCAGGACAAGTTGGAGGCTTTACATACTTAGTACGTTTGTATTGATACCTGACACACGGCGTCGACTTACATCGATTGGCTGCTGCTGGCCGGCGCCCATTCTCAGTTCTCATAGTAGTAGTTCACTGTTTTGCCCAATAGATGCCCATTTCGTCACAAACCCTCGTCTTTTTTTTTCTCCCCTCTGTTCCTGTTCCTTGACTTGTTCCTCGTGCAACCCAGCTGGGCCGTTTCGCTGTTTGTCCACCTCATCGAGTGACGTTGGCCCCTGCTAGGCTGCATGTGCTGGGTTTGCAGCCTCCCCAGCGAACGCACCAGCCTCACGTGAAGGGAGCCCGACTCGCACCAAGTACAGCTACGTGCCACCGGCGCCCTTCTGCATCCCATCCAACGCATACCAAGCCCATCCATCCCACTTATCTCGTACCGGTACCCCGCCGCCCTATTCAGCTGCATCGCCACACGTGGCTCAAACAAAAACAACTCCCTGAAGCCGCCTAGTGCCTTTTCCCAGTCAGGCTCTCTTCCATGCGAGTCCTCCTAAATCCATCACAGCCATAAACTCGCATCTTCTCAAACCTTCAGCCTGGCAGCGGCTCTCCGCCATTTTCCCTCCCTTCTGCGAATCTGCGATAGCTGCAAGCACCTTCCGGGAGAGCCACGTTTGGTGCAAGTACTTGTTCAACGATCGTCGAACCGGCAAGACTCTCCTCACCGTCTCACCGGCTTATCACACGCGGCACCCCGCCACTTCTCTCGACCGCCGCCGTCTTCGCGATAACCTCTCTCCCCCCCTTAATCGACGAACCGGCTGAGCTCCTGACCACCGACGCCTTGACGCATTCCGTCTCTTCATATCATCACCAGCGCAAACATGAGCGGCTCTGGCTCTTCGCTTACCCAGACGGGTGGCATTACCGATCCCGCCCTGATCCAGTGAGCCTCGACTGCTTCTCTCACGACCCCCCTCCCGCCGCGGTCGCTGTTGCTGACGTCGATTCTCTCTCACCCCTTTAGGCTCGTCAACAAGCTTCAGGATGTCTTCGCAACCGTCGGAGTCAACAACCCCATTGATCTCCCCCAGATCGCCGTCGTCGGCAGTCAGTCTAGCGGCAAGAGTTCAGTGCTAGAGAACATTGTCGGCCGTGACTTGTGAGTCCACCAGCTTCCCCCTATCGCGCTCCCTTCCAGATGCGACAGCCATGCTAACAGAACTTCTGTAGCCTTCCCCGAGGTACCGGCATCGTCACGCGGCGTCCCCTCGTCCTCCAGCTCATCAACCGCCCGGCCCAGACCAACGGCGTCAGCCATGAGGACATCGAAGCCGGCGCTGACAAGGCCGCCAACCCGGACGAGTGGGGTGAGTTCCTCCACATGCCCGGCCAGAAGTTCTACGACTTCTCCAAGATCAGGGAGGAAATCTCGAGGGAAACGGAAGCCAAGGTTGGACGAAATGCCGGCATCTCGGCAGCTCCCATCAACTTGCGCATCTACTCTCCCAACGTCCTGACCCTGACGCTGGTCGACTTGCCCGGTCTCACCAAGGTCCCCGTGGGCGACCAGCCCCGCGACATCGAGCGCCAGATTCGAGACATGGTGCTCAAGTACATTTCCAAGTCGAACGCCATCATCCTGGCTGTCACCGCAGCCAACATCGACTTGGCCAATTCGGATGGCTTGAAGCTGGCGCGCGAGGTCGACCCCGAGGGCCAGCGCACCATCGGTGTCCTCACCAAAGTCGACCTGATGGAAGAGGGAACCGACGTCATCGACATTCTGTCCAACCGCATCATCCCGCTGCGCCTGGGTTACGTTCCTGTTGTCAACCGAGGACAGCGAGATATTGACAACAAGAAGGCCATTGGCGCTGCCTTGGAGGCGGAGAAGAACTTTTTCGAGAACCACGCGGCCTACCGCAACAAGAGCTCCTACTGCGGCACGCCCTATCTTGCTCGCAAGCTGAACCTGATCCTGATGATGCACATCAAGCAGACGCTGCCGGACATCAAGGCGCGCATCTCGAGCTCCCTGCAGAAGTACAGCGCCGAACTGGAGAGCCTGGGCCCCTCCATGCTTGGCAACAGCTCCAACATTGTGCTGAACATCATCACCGAGTTCACCAATGAATGGCGCACGGTCTTGGACGGTAACAATACCGAACTGTCCAGCACCGAGCTGTCTGGCGGTGCCCGTATCAGCTTCGTTTTCCACGAGCTTTACGCCAACGGAGTTAAGGCCCTCGACCCCTTTGACGTCGTCAAGGACCTGGATATCCGAACCTACCTGTACAACTCGTCGGGTCCTTCGCCCGCCTTGTTCGTCGGCACCACGGCTTTCGAGCTGATCGTCAAGCAGCAGATCAAGCGAATGGAAGACCCGAGTCTGAAGTGCGTGTCGCTGGTGTACGACGAGCTTGTGCGGATACTGTCCCAGCTGCTATCCAAGCAGCTGTACCGCCGCTATCCCGCCCTGAAAGAGAAGATGCACAGCACCGTCGTCTCCTTCTTCAAGAAGGCCATGGAGCCTACCAACAAGCTTGTCCGTGACCTCGTCTCGATGGAGGCCTGCTACATTAACACGGCTCACCCCGACTTCCTGAATGGCCACCGCGTATGCATACCCCTCTCCGTTTGCTGGCCCACTGTGTTTCCAAGCTCGCAGCACTGACCTGACTCGTGTTCTAGGCCATGGCCATTGTCAACGAACGCCATAACCCTTCAAGACCCGTTCAAGTTGACCCCAAGACTGGCAAGGCCCTGCCGTCTTCGACGCCCGCCCGAGCTGCCAGCCCTACAGTCCCAGATGCGGACGGAAGCTCAAACGGTGGCTTCTTTGGCAGCTTCTTTGCGGCGAAGAACAAGAAGAAGGCCGCCGCTATGGAGCCGCCGCCACCCAGCCTCAAGGCCTCGGGCACGCTGTCAGAGCGTGAAGTCATCGAGGTCGAAGTCATTAGTGAGTCGAGTGATTTGTCAAACATTAATGAACGTGTCCATGCTGACTCGAGACAGAACTGCTCATCTCTTCCTACTACAACATTGTGAAGCGAACCATGACCGACATGGTTCCCAAGGCCATCATGTTCAACCTGGTTCAGTATGTATCCACCGGATGAAAATCGGACGGCATAGAACCGATGCTGACTTTTTACAGGCTCACCAAGGACGGCATGCAGCGCGAATTGCTCGAGAACATGTACAAGACAGACAGCATCGACGACTTACTGCGAGAAAGCGACTTCACGATCCGCAGGCGGAAGGAGTGCCAGCAGATGGTCGAGTCTCTCGGCAAGGCCAGCGAGATTGTCAGCCAAGTGCAGTAGACGAAGATGAGACCAGGCGCGCATTTCTAGATTGGCGTGTTAGAACGAGATTGGGCGACTTACGGCTTATGAGATGCAACGACGGCACGCACGATGACTTGCCCCCTCTACCCCCTTTCCTCCTCTTTCCCCTCAACCCTACCCCCAACCATTTATTTTCTTTCTTTTTCGATACCAACGGCTGTTCCGGAGGCCAGAGTAAATGAGTAATGAGAATCTGTTCAGGAGAGAAGGGGGAAGAGTCTGGGGTGTCGGCAAATGTGGGATTATCAGGGTAGGGGAAAAAAAATCAACTCGTCGGGATGGCGGAGTATTTTTGGAGAAGGCAGGGCTGGTTGTTTCTCTCTATTTTTTACTCTTCTCAGGATTGAAGTAGAGATTCTTGAGAGATCGGGATGCCGGCTCTTGCTTCTGGTTGCTGGGGGGAGGAAGGGGTTTTTACTTGTTTTTAGGCTTATAGCATGAGAGATTAGAATAACCATTTGCTTGTTATTAGCTGTTGATGTGTAGCATCATGGTGTGTATATCGTCGCATTACATGCTGCGTTTCATGCCTTTGGTGGTATCTATATGAAGGGACAAAAGAACGCATTAAATGTTATACTAGACGATGAGGTGCTACCAATCGAGCCCTGCACTCACGAGCAGCCCTCATCCGTAGATCGTGACAATGTATCCAGAAAAATCAGAAATATGAGCTCGTTGAAACGCAATCACAGCTTAGACACTCCCCTTTCGTCTCTCAACGCAGCCGCGCCCCCTTCAAGCTCGTACTGCCCTCCCCTCTCCCAGCCAGTCCACTCCATCAGGACCGTTTCCCCCCCATGACCAGGCACCAGGTGCGTTCCCGCATAGCCCCCTCCCTGTTCGTCAGCGGGCGAGTAGAGCGGAGTGCTGCGGAGCGTCACCGCGGCCCTCTGGTCGCCTTCCCTGAGGGGCTGCTGCGATTCCAGCTCGCGGTAGTGCAGCACGGGGACGCAGCACGCGTCTGTGCCGTCAAACACGGCCTCCCATTCGGCGCGCGTCTTGCGCTTGAAGGTCTCTGTGAAGAGGGCGCGGAGGCGAGGCCAGAGGGAAGCGTCGTGCCGTTTATCTTCCCAGCCTGGTTGGTCGTGTAGATCGAGGCCCTTGAGGAGGGCGCGGAAGAATTGCGGCTCGAGGGCGCCGACGGCCATGTACTCGCCGTCGGCCGTCTCGTACGTGTCGTACCACGGGCAGCCCGAGTCGAGGATGTTGTTGCCGCGCGGCTTGTTCCCCACGGGGGTCTTGAGGGCGATGCGCGGGAAGGACGCGAGGTAGGAGCTGCCGTCGACCATGTTGGCCTCGACGACCTGGCCTTTTCCTGACGAGGCGCGGGCGATGATTGCGAGGAGGATGCCGTGGGCGAGCATGGCGCCGCCGCCGGCGAAATCGGCGAGGATGTTCCATGGCGGGAAGGGCTTCTCGCCGCGTCTGCCGAGGAGCGCGAGGACGCCGGACGCCGCGAGGTAGTTGATGTCGTGGCCGGCCATGCTGGCGTATCTGCCGTCGCGGCGGAAGCCCGTCAGGCGGCCGTATATGAGGCGCGGGTTGGCGGCGAGCAGGGCGTCCGGGCCGAGGCCGAGTTTCTCCAGCACGCCGGGCCGGAAGGGGTCGATGAGGACGTCAATGTGTGTTGCGAGGCGCTTGACGAGGGCGGCGCCGCGGGGGTTCTTGAGGTTGACGATGAGGGAGGACTTGTGCCGGGCGAGGAAATCCGGGGAGGGGACTGCGCCTTCGGTGTTGGAAGGGGGCTTGTCAATGCGGAGGACGGAGGCGCCTGCGTCGGCGAGCATGAGGCCTGCAAAGGGGCCTGTGGTGATGTTTTTTAGTATATGAGACATATGAAGTGAGAATGAGCCGAGGGTGTGATGGTGAACATGAGATGATGTGTGGAGTGACGTACCAGGAGCAAGACCGGCGAACTCGAGGACTTTGATGCCCTTTAATGGAGGATCTGAAGCCATTGCCGCTATCAATTGAGAGATATCGTTGTTCTCATAGGTTTGGTGATGAAGAAGAAAGCTCGTTTTACATCTTGTCACACAGATTGGATCGACGAGCTGAGAGCCGATTCGGCGGGCCGAGGTTTAGCGTGTGGGGTAATAGCCGCCGTCGGGCTTCCGCAAGGAGACACTGGTGATTCCGTATTTTGGCATCGTATTCGGATGAGCTCGAGATACTATGGTGAAGTGTCGTATCCGACAGCGAGATGAGTCGAAAAAGTGGTGGTATTCGATCCATAAGAGTAAGACTTGTATCGAGATAGGACGGTAGTAGTAGTAGTAACAGCAGCAGCAGCAGCAGCAGCAGCAGCAGCAGCAATAGCATTCTGACTACTAGATACGCAAACGCCCTTCAGCAGGCATCAAGCTTGTCTTTATCCCGTCAGCCAGAGAAGTGGCAGTCCCTGGTGTGCTGTGAAATGTTCCATTTCGCCCTCAGGGTCTGGATCTCTTCATCCAGCTTGATGCCCGTGGCGGACGATATCTGGCGAAAGCACGAGATGAGCGACTCCTGCTGCGACGGGTGCGTCATGTCCCTGGCAACCCACAGCAGCCCGGCGATGAGAATGGGATCCCACTGCTCGGCAAAGTCGTTGCGGGTCGCGGTGCCGGCAATCTGCTGAGCGTGCCAGCTCAATGACGACAGATGCCGCTGTCGACTAGAGAGGCGCAAAAGTCGGGGCTTGCGTTGCAGAAGGAGGCGTGATGATATGTGGTAGACAATGTTGCATTGAAGAGCAATCGAGCTCGTGTAAACGGGAATGGGAAACGAGGAATCGTTGTCGGCGTCAATCTGGCCGGCTTCGACGCTGCGAATCTCTAGGATGGGCTGCATCTCGACGGGACGACTGTGATACCATTGCTGGCAATTTGACCAGAGTGAGGACCACTTTGACGAAAATAGGGAGCCTGCCCCTGGGGACAATATCTCTTGCGTCGTCGATGTGTAGAAGGGAGGGGATTTAGAAGTGACGCTGTTGCCGTTGAGCAATTGGAGGCAGCTGGCAAGTTGGGCTAGACAAGCGTTGTAGATGGACTTTGTCGACGGTGAGAGAGCGCGGTCTACTGGCTCGCGACTCGTGATGAAAGCCAGAGAGGTCAGTGGCGGTTGATCAGTCAACAATGATGCCGCGAGGTCTGTCGAAGAGGAGCGTGTCAGTCTTAACAGGTGTTGGAAATTGAACGGGGTTTCTCCTGAAAGCCCGCGGTTGAAGTATAGCAAACTCACCGATCCTGGCATGAAACCGTAACAAGGTCTCTAGCGGCTCCTCAGCCGCCAGGAAGCTGTTGTGATTCCTTGTCGACTCGTCGCATTGGAAGAACGAGAGCCTTCTCCACTGAGAGGGATTCAGAGTAAATACCTCTGACAATGCCAGCAACGCACGCCAGATACGTCTGACCCAAGGCTCTTCAACATCAAAAGAAGGGTCCGGAGCTCGCCGAGCCATGATGGAGCCCCCGTTTGCTGCATTCGATCCCGCCATCTGACTGGAAGCAGCCGAGGATATCGCGGCCATGATCGACCGTCGTTTCTGTGCGAGTAGCATGACTTCGGTTCCAAACGAGGACCCTATGTCTCCCGCTTCAACCCATGGAGCGAGGTTATACCGAAAATGAAGCAGTGTGGCAGTTTCGTTCTTGACTGCCGCTGCGTGGGTAATGGAAAAGTAGTCCTTCCATTCGGATTGTGGGAGGTGAGAGACGGTCTTGTGCTGAGAACGCGAGGTCTGAACGAGACTGTCCACGGTATCGGTTGTTCCAGGCCCGATGAGAGGCTCTGAATCGACTTCATGTGATGGCAGCCCGTCATTTTGAGAGGATGGTGGGGGTGCCAGAGCCGACGATGTCGGACGTCCTGTTGATGAAGGACCGTCCACAAACTAGCAGCGTCTCTTGTCAGTAAACAAGCAGCTTCAGTTCCGCTTATTGTGTCAAGTGAACAAGCGGTAGCACGTAGTGCATGACTAGACTCACTCTGAGGTTTGAGTCTGCCAAAGGATGGTCCGAACGGCGGGTAGCTGTTCCTTGGCCACCAAGCCGGGGGCCTATGACAAAGGTGATGTCTGGGTATTTGCACACGACGCTCCTCTCCTGACAGCTGCCGCAATGGGGCTTGCGTTCATCACCTACCGGGAGCCAGTCAGCATTTTCTTGATATGTAGATGCAGATGATTATCAGAACATACACTTTCGTCTTCTCTTCCGGCATGGCAGACACCCCGTCCGGACCCTCCTCTTCGCGTCAGGGATGTTCCGAGTGACAGGCATCGCATGTCCCAGCGAAAGCACCTGTTGTTACGCTGGGATTCCACATGTATGCATCATACTGTATCCAAGTAGCTGAAGAGCAGCAGGCTATTGATAGCTTTCGATTAATGAAGCTGATAGGAATGCAAGTGATACTGCTCAATGGCAGGTTTCGGTCTGTCATGGAATTCTTCGTGATTCGTATTACTATGGAGGAAATCGTAAAAGGTGAGCATTCTAGCGCCCCGCTAATGGGATGCAGAAATCTGTGGGGTTGCCCCGTTAGCTGTGCATGGCCTTATTGCCGGATTGGGGCAGACTTTGGCTGGTAATAACACCTACCTACTTTAGGTAGGGTGAGGTGGTTTAAGAGAGTGGCTATCTAGAATCCCATAATAAGGCAGTTGGGCAGATGTGAGAAGGCATCAGTAGTTTTCTGCATACTGTATGTAACTCATTAGGATGCAAGATAGAAAGGTTGAGGTGCTGTATGACCAGCTCCTTAATATCAAAAGGGGGGGTATGGGGCATAGCATCATTATAGGAAGTCAGACAGAAGACCGCCCTCCGAAAGCTCTTCTTATCAAAAGGTATATGGTGTGATCTTTCTTTCAAGTACAGTCTATCGATTTGAGATAGATGTCCCGGCAGGTTTGATAGGAAAAGCGACATTATATTCTGATGAATAACTCAAAAAAAAAAAGAGGTATCGTGCGACTTCGTTGCAGACATTATCAATATTACAGCACTCCTCCTGCCAGCAGCTGCCCAGACTCACAGCTTCTCAATCTGTGACTCGTGAATCTCCTTCTTCTCATACTGTGCTGCTGCGCGGCCCTCAACAAGAGCCACCAAACCAACCTCCTCCTGCACCTCTCTCATCAGCCGGGCATCAATCTCGCCGGTGCGGCTCTTGAAGACGCGGTCCATGTCCTCGAGCGTCGCGTTCTTGGTCTCGGGGAGGTAGAACCAGACGGCAAAGATGCCCACGACGAGGAAGCCGGCAAAGAAGATGTAGGTTCCCCAGGCCCAGGCCTCGAGCATGGGAGGGACGAAGAAGGCAATGGCAAAGTTGTTGAGCCAGTTGCTCATGGCGCCGATGGAGGCGCCCTTGGCTCGGATAGAAAGGGGAAAGATCTCGGAGACGAGAGTCCAAGAGACGGGACCCCAGGTGGCGCCGAATCCAGCAATGTAGACCCAGATGAGGGCTGTAAGAGGAACGGCAATTAGCTATTGGGGACTCTTTCAAACTCCCGACCTTGTGCATGACTTACCAACTGCGATCCAGCCAGCGGCGACGTGGTGAGGCCAGTCGTGGCCAAACTTGGCAACAATGATACCAACAATGACCATACTGACAGCCATGACAATGGAGCCAACGAGCAGCATGGGCTTTCGGCCGACCTTGTCAATGATCAACTGCAACAACAGGATTAGTGAGCCGCCAACGTCTGACAGCAACCGGGACACGAGGTAGCTTACCATGGCGGGCACTGTGCTGACAATGAACACGACACCGGTAACACCAGTAGCCAGTAGAGCGGTGGTGCCTCCAGTCAAGCCCAGCGTGATGAAGATGTTGGTAGCATAGTAGATGACTAACTCAGGTTAGTAAAAGGTGTCTAGACGCAAGTACTAGGTAGGAGAAAGGGGTTACTTGCTTGCATCAATTCCACTGTATCCGTTGTAAGCATTTGATAGAATGATGGTTCAGAGATTATGGGATCTTACCTCCACTGCTGGAAGAACATGATGAAGAAGCCGGTCAAGACTCGCTTAATGTTGTCCTTGGAGTTCAAGCACATGGCGTACTGAGCGAACTGCTCGATAAAAGCATTGCTGTTCTTCGCCGCCAGCTTAGGCAAGTCTCGCTCAAAGACACGCCTCTCAAAGAGGCTCTCGGCCTTGATCTCCAGGTACTCAATCTGCACGAGCTCGTCGTCGACGGGAAGCTTTCGCATCCAGGCCATGGTCTTCTTGGCCTCCTCGTCGCGGCCAACCTTGACGAGCCACCGGGGCGAAAAGGGCATGAACCAGATGCCGATGGCGAGAGCAACGGCGGGGATTCCCTGAATAATGGAGGGCAATCTCCAGGCGAGGTTGGTCTGGCCCTCGCCGGTTCCGCCGATGAAGTTGCTGCAGTATCCGACCCAGAAAGAAAGCATTATACCGAGAATGGTGGCGAACTGGTAGAAGGAGACCAGCAGACCTCGCATCTCGGGGGCCGACAGCTCAGCGTTGTAAAGAGGGCCGACACCGCTGAACAGACCGACACCGAGACCGGTAAAGAAGCGGCCGGCATACAGAAGCGAAGACATGCCCTCGTGGGCTCCGACGTAGAGGTAGCTGCCGAGGATGACCCAGATACAGGCGATGAACATGGTGTACTTGCGGGAGATGATCTCGCCCAGGACACCGGCGGACAGCGAGCCGACAATGCCACCCAGTTGGAGGACGGACGTCAGCCAGCCGGTGGCCGAAGACGAGTTGACGACGGCAGGGAAGTTGTCCTTGAAGCGAGTCATGACCAGGGACTGGCCCAGGACACCCTGCTGATAGCCATACCTAGATGAATCGTAAGTACAAGTGCTATGATGCACTCGATAAGGCGCTTTAGTAGTACTTACTCGAAACCGCCCAGGCTGCAAGCAACGGGTTAGCACAGGTGCATATAAAGCAAGCTGTTGACTCGCAACAGCGGATGTGATACTCACGAGGCAAAGAAGGCAATAAAGAGGACCTTGGGATTGTTCCGCAGCGACTGCCACATGGTCTTCTGGGCCTCGTGGACACGGCGTGCCGGCTCCACGGCAGCGACGCCGCTGGGAGCAATCTCGATATCCGTCGATCCAGTGGACATTGTGCCGGTGCGGGAAGAGAGTCGACAGGATCACGCTGTGTCGGCAGCCCTTGCTTTTGGTGAGACCTTGTGCTGAGCGAGGAAGACTGGGCTGGTGAAGAACAGCAATCGCCTTGCTTGGGATCAAATGTCAGGGACAGATGGGGAGGGGGGGGGGGCGAACCCCAGGATTTTAAATGCCAGTCCATCATCGCGTGTCCCCCGTACTCCAGGTTTTTTTTTTCCCACCCTGTCCATTACCCCATGTTTTCCAGCCTTTGACTGCCAACCTTCGCAGTCGCAAGAAAACAGAAACCTGGAGCCCCATACGAATCATGTTCCGGCGGCGGTGGAGACGTGCTGAGGATCGGGGGTGGACACTCGCGTGTTCTGGAGTGGTTGAGCCTGTGAGATTTTGAGAGCAAAGTTGGAGGAATCAAGGTGGTGTAGGCTCCGACCCCTGTTTTGGGCATAGCGGCGCCGGAGGTGCGAGTGCCGAGCTGGAAGCCGATTGGCTGTAGGTGCCATTCGGGTGTTGCCAGGGCCTAAGTCTCAGCGGCTTTGTGGCACTGAAGGGGAGCGGCTAGGTGATCAAGTATCCAGCGCCAACTTGGCTGTGCTATTATCCAGCATCCCAAGGGTTCTGTAGGTATTATGGTACAAGTACGCAAACGGGAGTTCATTTGTGAGAGTTCCATCTTTAGTCATGTACTCGGTTCGATGGGGAGCTTACGGAGAGGAACCTTTGCTAAGACTAAGTAAGTAGCAATAGGAGTCCAGAGTATAGGCTTTCATCTGTATAGCAGCAGTTAATCTGCTGAATTGCCGAATGCATCTAGAACTACTACCTAGTAGTAGTAGTAGTACATTCACTGTAGTCATTCCCTCCACAGGCGGCTAAAGGGGAACAGCAATAACCTGAAGCTGTTCCCAATCAGGCAGCGTAGCCTACGCTCAACACCACCTCAGCAAGACCCCAGACTGACTCGCAGGAAACGTCGAAATGCATCGGTCCATCAACCGCCACCGAGAAATACGGGCCTTTTCTATCCGTCCTGCTCCATCGACTAGCTGCCACTGCTACACCAACTCTTGACGACGTCTGCAGCCCATTGGCCAGATGCTCCAAGTCCCGCCCCGCGAACTTGCGGAGGAGAAACAAGCGCCTCCATGCATCGAACATATCCAACTCTTCGGTCCCCCGACTTTTCCCCAAATTTCCCCACGTGGAGAGCCGAAAGTTTTTTTCTTCTCCTCCTCGTCATGATGGATTGGGTTTGTCTATGAGCATTGTTGCCGTCTTTTCCTGTTTTCTTTATCCAATATCATCA
>LFMI01000620.1:18468-44451 GCA_001050175.1 Trichoderma parareesei | reverse complement strand
GGGTGTGGGGGGGGGGGGGGGGGGGGGTTTAAAGAAAGGCGATCCCGGGACGCACCGAGCAGCGAATGGGATCGCGAGAGAGGACAAGGAGAGGCGAGATAAACACGGCGATGAGGCTGCTGGCTGACGTCTGAGGCAATCATGCATCGTTTATTCACCGAGGGGTGTGTGTGAGTGACGATGTTCTGGGTTTTGGCGTAGGGGTCCTGGGGGTTGGCGATGGCATCTCCGTGGCTGCGCCATTTGCATACTTGTATCCTAGGTAATGTTGCTGCAGGCAGGCTGAATTAACTGCATCAAGTCCAAGTGTAGGACTCGATACATGCATGCTGTACTGCATGTAAAGCACACGCGGTGGTTGCTATGTAGATATTACGGCAATTACTACTTGTAGATCAGGCTCAATAAGGCTATAGTCTTGGCCTCTGGTATGCTGCCGCTCACCAACGAAGGCTAACAATAGCCTCCGACGTCGCTGTCACGTCGTATCCGAATTTGCCCTCTTCAAGCGCGCTTGGATACATCAACACGATCTTACGGCTCTGGCTTTCATCAGAGAATAGCAGGTATGAGAATCAAGAGCCGGCGTGCTCTGTATGCAACCGGTCCAGGCACGCCTTACTCACAAATTAAAGTATCGCACCGGTGCATGATGCGGGTAATAATGGCAACCAAAACGCGCCCATTCCAGCGAGTTTAACATGCGGCATTTCCTTCGTAGAATTTTCTGGCCCTCTGGAATCGGCCGGCTGTCCCGGGACATCCTTCAGCTTTTGGCTCTATCTGATGGTGAAGCTCGGCTTTGTGTGTTATTCGCTCTCTGCTCTGTCCAGGGCTTGGCGGGTCCCCCATATCCATCCCATCGTGCCCACCCGCATGTACTGTATGTACAGTACCTATCGTTCCCAAGACCGAAGCAGCATAACCGGGTGGCCCTGATTTTTTCTTTTCCTTCTTTTTCCTTCTCCAATTTATTTTTCTTCAGGCCGGTGCCAGCTTCTCCGGGCGCACAGGCTGTCTGTCTGCTCTGGCTGGATGGGGCCTAGACTGGAGCAGAGGCGTCCAAGGCCAAGAGATGGAGAGGGGCGTTAAATCGGATATCGGCATCCCGCTCGACAGGTTCGGTTGCGCCGGGACCTGGACCAGGCTCTCTGCTAGCAAGTAGCAGGTTGGCCAGCAGTCGTTCGTATCCACCGAGGGAAGCCAGGTGCCTTTGCTTCTTTGGGGCCTAGCGAGGGTAGGATAACTCGGCCTACTGGGTAATGGGACAAGTGATGGGGACAGAGTACGGAGTTACCTTGGTTAGAGGACATGGGCTGCTGGTGGCTGGTCTCGCGATTCCGTCTCTTTCTTGCCCGTGGACTCGACCTTTCCTCGAAGCAGTATAGTCCCAGGCGACAATCTGCCGTCGGTCTTCGCTGGCCGATGGGGGGCGTGCGTGTAAGTCGCCATCATGGCGGGAGGAAAACTGACGGCGCCGGTTCGGGGGGGCGTGAATTGGGATAGGATGGATGGATGGATGGATGGATGGAGACCAAGTTTCTGGCGTCTCATCGAAAAGGCCGACTTGGGAGAGCGACTGAGCGAAAACGCGAGAGAGAGAGAGAGGGAAAAAAAAATTATTAGGAACCACGGCATTGGACCGAATTGACCTCGACTAGGGGTGGAGAGCGCAGGTTTGACCCGAAATAAATATCTCTGGCCGGCCACCCTCGGTGGACTGAAGTTTTTCTCTTTCCCTCCCTTCCTCCTCAGTTGCGACTTGTTTGCGTCTCTTCTGTGCTTTCCCATTGTCAGTTGCCAGTCAGTTTTCCCGCGGGCTGCTTCGAAGGGGCGCAATCTCTTCCCAACAATGTCTGCTTTTCACCGCCGCAAGGGCAACGCCAACGGTGAGGGCGACCTCGAGGCCGGCAATGGTCGCGAAGACCACTCCGGCAGCACGGTCGCCCCCCCCGAGCAGGAGCTGCCCGAGTATGCCGCCCTCGAGCGATACATCAGCACCTACCGCGAGGGCTCGCGCATGGGCGACGAGGACGACTCCAAGAAGCGCCGCCCCAAGTGGTGGCAGTTCTGGAAGTCGTCGGGCCCGGACGTTGTCGATGCCCAGCCGGCCAAGAGGGTCGTGCCCGAGGCCTGGCTCGAGACGGACATTCGCACTGGTATCCGCATCAACGAGGTTGATGAGCGTCGCTCATGGGCTGGCTGGAACGAGCTGAGCTCCGAGAAGGAGAACATGTTTGCCAAGTTCTTGGGTTTCTTCACTGGTCCTATTCTTTATGGTGAGTATTTTTCCCCAAAGCAAATCTCAAGAAATTCGAGATATGAGAGATGAGAATTGGGTCATTCGGATGAGCAATCGCAGCTAACACCTCTTTCCCATCACAGTCATGGAAGTGGCTGCCCTGCTCGCCGTCGGTTTGGGTGACTGGATCGATTTCGGTGTCATCTGCGGTATCCTGCTGCTCAACGCCTTCGTCGCCTTCTACCAGGAGAAGTCTGCCGCCGATATCGTCGCCTCGCTCAAGGGCAACATTGCCATGCGCTGTACCGTTGTGCGTGATGGTCAGGAGCAGAACATTCTGGCCCGCGAGATTGTTCCCGGTGATATTGTACGTTGACAGCCAACTAACCCGCCCCATGTCAATGATTTTGGCAACAGCAAGCTAACAGTCTCATTGCACAGCTCATTGTCCAAGAAGGTGACACCGTCGCCGCCGACGTCCTCCTCATCTGTGACTACACCCGCCCTGAGGACTTCGAGGTCTTCAAGCAGCTCCGTGCCGAGGGCAAGCTGGGCAGCAGCGACGACGAGCCCGACGAGGAGGATGAGAAGAACCAGGAGAGCCCCCTGGCCAACCACCGCGCCACTCCCCTCGTGGCTGTCGACCAGTCCGCCATCACTGGTGAATCCCTGGCCGTCGACAAGTACATCGGAGACACTGCCTACTACACCACCGGCTGCAAGCGCGGAAAGGCCTACGCCGTCGTCACTGCTACTGCCAAGGACTCCTTCGTCGGCAAGACGGCCGATCTCGTCCAGGGCGCCAAGGACCAGGGTCACTTCAAGGCTGTCATGAACAACATCGGTACCACCCTGCTCGTCCTCGTCATGTTCTGGATTCTCATTGCCTGGATCGGCGGCTTCTTCCACCACCTCAAGATCGCCAAGCCCGGCTCCCAGAACCTGCTTCACTATGCCCTTGTCCTCCTCATCGTCGGTGTCCCTGTCGGTCTGCCCGTCGTCACCACCACCACCCTCGCTGTCGGCGCTGCCTACCTCGCCAAGCAGAAGGCCATTGTCCAGAAGCTCACTGCCATCGAGTCGCTTGCTGGTGTCGATATCCTCTGCTCTGACAAGACCGGTACTCTCACTGCCAACAAGCTGTCCATCCGCGACCCCTTCGTCTGCGAGGGCCAGGACGTCAACTGGATGATGGCTGTTGCCGCTCTTGCCTCTTCCCACAACCTCAAGACTCTCGACCCCATCGACAAGGTCACCATCCTGACCCTCAAGCGCTACCCCAAGGCTCGTGAGATCCTTCAGCAGGGCTGGGTCACCGAGAAGTTCACTCCATTCGACCCCGTCTCCAAGCGAATCACTGCTGAGTGCCGCCTCGGCAAGGACAAGTTCATCTGCGCCAAGGGTGCCCCCAAGGCCATCCTCAAGCTCGCCAACCCCCCTGAGGAGCTCGCCTCTGTCTACCGCGAGAAGGATCGTGAGTTTGCTCGCCGTGGTTTCCGATCTCTGGGTGTCTGCTACAAGAAGAACGATGAGGAGTGGGTTCTGCTCGGTCTCCTGTCCATGTTCGACCCCCCTCGTGAGGATACCGCCCAGACCATCCTCGAGGCTGCCCAGCTCGGTGTCCCCGTCAAGATGCTCACTGGTGACGCCATCGCCATCGCCAAGGAGACGTGCAAGATGCTTGCCCTCGGCACCAAGGTCTACAACTCCGAGAAGCTCATCCACGGCGGTCTTGCCGGCAGCGTCCAGCACGACTTTGTCGAGCGTGCCGATGGTTTCGCCGAGGTCTTCCCCGAGCACAAGTACCGTGTCGTCGAGATGCTGCAGCAGCGTGGCCACCTTACTGCCATGACTGGTGACGGTGTCAACGACGCTCCCTCTCTGAAGAAGGCCGACTGCGGTATTGCCGTCGAGGGTTCCACCGAGGCTGCCCAGGCCGCCGCCGATATTGTCTTCCTTGCCCCCGGTCTCTCCACCATCGTCCTGGCCATCAAGACGTCCCGACAGATTTTCCAGCGCATGAAGGCCTACGTCCAGTACCGTATCGCCCTGTGTCTGCATCTCGAGATCTACCTGACGCTGTCCATGATCATCATCAACGAGACCATCCGCGTCGACCTCATCGTCTTCCTCGCCCTGTTCGCTGACTTGGCCACCGTCGCCGTCGCCTACGACAATGCCCACTACGAGCCTCGCCCCGTCGAGTGGCAGCTGCCCAAGATCTGGCTCATCTCTGTCGTCCTTGGTGTCCTGCTCGCCCTCGGCACCTGGGTCCTGCGTGGAACCATGTACCTCCCCAACGGCGGCATCATCCAGAACTTTGGCTCTGTCCAGGAGATTCTCTTCCTCGAGGTCGCCCTCACCGAGAATTGGCTCATCTTCGTCACCCGTGGTGGCCGCACCTGGCCCTCGTGGCAGCTGGTCGGTGCCATCTTCGGTGTCGATGTCATGGCCACTCTCTTCGCCCTCTTCGGCTGGCTGTCCGGTGCCCCTGAGATCGACAACCCCGTCGACCTGGCCACCCAGCGCCACGATGGCTGGACCGACATTGTCACCGTCGTCATTGTCTGGCTGTACTCCTTCGGTGTCACCATCGTCATCGCCATTGTCTACTTCATCCTCAACCAGATCCCTGCGCTCAACGACCTTGGCCGCAAGGACCGCAAGAAGAAGGACACCATTGTCGAGAACGTCATTACTGCTCTCCAGAAGCTCGCCATTGAGCACGAGAGAGACGACGTCAAGGGCGTGGACCGATACCTCCTCTCTGACAAGGTCATTGACGAGGATGAGGAGTAAATGGGAGATTTTTTTTTTTAATTTGCCCATGTCTACTTTTATAATGTCGCGGATGTATATACGGCCTCGAGTGGGTAAAGGTTTCTACGACTTTGACGAGCCATTTGCCTACGAAAGCTGCAAATATTCTACAGGGTGATCTTGGGGAAGAAAGGAAAAGGTTAGGTCAAAGAGGGACCGACACTTCTTTCTTTTTGGAGAGATGAAAGAGAGGAGCAAAGCCAAGATGGGGAGGGAGAATAGGGAGGACGGCATCAAACCGTTCTTCATCTTCTCCAGCCGTGGATGCATTGTTGACCTTTTTTTTGATTCCCCCAGTCGCTAACTTAATTTTATAACTCTTAGTATAAACTTATTTAGTTACTATAGACTTTTCTTACATCGTTAATGTGTTATGCTGTTAAAAAATATCTCGTCAGAGCCTCCTTTGGTGATGCTTCTTCTCTCGTGATGTTTCTAGGTGAAACATGTTTTCACGAATTCAGCCTTCCCACTCTGACGGCATCTTTGTGTAGGCTCAGTCTAGTTCGACACACGCCCCGACCCTCTTCTCCAGACACGAAGCAAGAGAAACAGATGGCGCAGGCCTAGTAAAAGTTAAGTACTCTTCCACATCCAGCTCACCAGTGGTGAAACTACAGCCAGCGCCACCGGAGTTGGCGAGGCTGGAACTAGATCGTATAGAAAGTTTCGGAATCGCGGCTCTAGACTCAGGTTTGCCTTGAGCTATCGTCTTAGTGGGAAGCCTTGGTGACATGACGTGCGTTCACATTGGTTTGGCTTGGGGTTTAGCTCATTGGGTTTGTGTGGTGTCAAGGCATAGAATATTTTTTTCTATTTCCTCGATTCTTTGACCTTCCTTTTCTTTTGACTGTGATGGATGGTTGCTTCTTTGGATATGTGGACGATGGGCGTGTGGCTTGTTGTTCGTGGCCGGAGACGATATGACATTGCCTCGGCATTCGGATTGAGGGGAGGCAAGCCATCAGACCTGCCAGAGACAACTCAATCAGTCCACCTTGACTGAGATCACAGTGTCAATATCGCTGTTTACATGAGGGATCTGTCCGCGTAAATCTAATCCAACGGCCTCATGCCTTCCCGGCGGCTGACTTTAAACCCGTCGACATTCCAATGACATAGTTCTGCCATAATAACACGGGAAGCCAGATGCCCGGCTGAGTGTCAGTGTCAGTCCCGGCCTATCACCATATGATGCTTATGGCGTGAAAAAAATTGGAAGAAATTGGTCTTGGAGACTAGAGATGGCGGCTTCCGTGCTGAAGTTTGGTATGATTGGTTGGCTTGGTGTTATGGAGGATGGCCGTTACCGAGGTGTGCCGGGAATGGTTCCGGCTTTGGAGAAGCTGTTAGAATGAAATGCTATGCCTCTTTGGTCCCTTTTGGGGCTTTGGAAATTCAGCCTTGATATACATGCTTGACGCGAATCTTTTGCGGTCTTGTCACTTATGACAGTGAATAACATTGAGTCATCGGCGTTGACAGCTTCCTCGCAAGCGTGATATGGGCCATGAATAGGGAGGTCACCGATACGGCTCTATTGCTATAGGGCAAAATAGTAATGGATACGGAACTACTGGGCGTGACTGTTAAAGTTCAAGCTTGTGAAGTCTTTAAATATCACTTAAAAGTTGTAAGATACATACATCACGTCTACATAGGGCCTCGTCTATGGATGAGCTGCAGAGTGGAAAGCAGCCGCCTTCTGGCCACCCAGCGACAGGTAGAAGCTCGTGTCGGGGAAATCGTTGTCGAGCCCGACAAACTTCTGGTTAGTGGGCAGCTGGTTGGTTTTGAGAGCCGGCATGCTTTGGGTACCTGATTGAGGGTCTGTTAGGTGACTATTCGAAATGATACACAAGAATACCACCACTCACCCTCGTTGACTTCATCAAACATGGCATTGAAGATGAACAGGGGCTTGATGGCCATGGAGGTCAGGGCATCGGCCTGAGCCGACAAGAAAGAGCCGTTGTATCGAGGGAAGTAGTCAAAGGCGGACGGATTGGTGCCGCCATTGAGGTGATAGGCTGAAGTGCCCGGGAAGATGACGGGAGCATACTTCTTGCCGAGAGACTGCAGGAGTCTGTTTTGAGATACTTGTTAGCACTGAGATTCGAAGAGCACGGCAGCCTGATCATCACGCACTGAGAGTCTGGAACCTGGACAGAGTTGTGGAAGCCCTGGCATCCAGCGGCGGAGTAACCACCAACGGTCCAGGGGCTGATAAAGTCCGCCGTCTTGAACGCCTGGACGTAGCCCGTGTTGCCGTTGACATCGCCAGCCCACTGCTCGGGCACGCCGAACCCGACGTACAGCCCGGCATTCTTGAGCTGGTTGGCGATGTTGACACTGTCGGCGGCGCTGGTCTTCATTCCCTGAAAGCCGATGCCAAAGACCATGACGACGGGCTTGCCGTCCTGGTGGATGTAGGCCGGGGACGAGGTGAACTGCTTGATCTTGGCGTTGTAGTCGTTGAGCAGAAGCGAAGCGACGCTGCCCTGGGAGGAGTCGGCGCCGGAGACGTCCCATTCGACGATGAAGCCGCGGCCATATTTCTCGGCGGCAGCCTTGACTTGGTTGAGGACCTGGATGATTGTTAGGACCAAGAGTTCGACATCTTATGATATCATGGTGTACAACGGACCGTGATAAAGGACTGATCGTTGATGGACCCGGAGAACCTCTGCACAATCACGCCATCAATACCATACTGCTGCATCCACTTGAAGTGCAGGTCAATGACGCCGTCGCAGGTGCTGTCATAGAATTTGGCGGGCTGGCCATTGGGCAGCGTGAGGGCGGTATCGAAGAGGCAGTTGGCCGGATACTGGCTGACGTCCGGGATGAAGTCAATTTCAACTTTCCCAAACAGTCAGCTACATCAATTCCGATATACTGATCCTTCATGTGTGAGTATCCTACTGTTGTTGGGTCCCGGCGTCTGGCCATCGGCGGACCAGTGGTTGTTCACTCCAGGTCCCGGCTTACGGAACCAGCCCTGATAACCGTACAGCCATTTGCCCTGGATCGTTGAGGCGTCGATGGCAGCAGCGGCTCGGCCAGCGTGGGGCTGCTGATGCGCT
The DNA here is from genome assembly GCA_001050175.1 of Trichoderma parareesei. Classification (NCBI taxonomy): domain Eukaryota; kingdom Fungi; phylum Ascomycota; class Sordariomycetes; order Hypocreales; family Hypocreaceae; genus Trichoderma; species Trichoderma parareesei. Next base: position 36,303 of record LFMI01000620.1, on the reverse strand, counting down.
GCTGCTGCCGAGGCCGTAGTGGCGTAAAGGAGCCAGGACAGAGATGCCTTCATTGGTGGATGGGCGATGTGAGAAATGGCCGTCAGTCTTGGAGTCAACGAGCAATGCAAGGCTGCGGAGAGGCATCCGAGGACCGGTATATATACCGACTAAGCTTCATACCCTGTCCCCCTTCCATGAGGCCCTTATGGGAGATTCCCTGCCCGATCTCCTATGATGGCACGAGCCATGCGTGTCAAACCAGTTGGGATCTGGGTGATGAGCTCTCGTTTCAGTCCCACAGCCGCTGTCCATCTACTATGGTATTACTAGCGCATAAACAGGCAGCTCGTATGCCGATCATGTCCAAATTGCTTCTTCTCAAATATCCGGAACAAGCAGTCGTGAAGTGAGCTGCTACACCGAGACAGGAAACGCCCATTAATACGTCGATTGAGCCCCCCGGAAGTTATTGTACCCACGATATTAGCCGTAGGATCTTACTTTGTACTGAATCAACTCGGTTCTGCTGGTCCCAAGGAAATGGGAAGTAACATTACATGATGGGACTAACTAATCAACTGCCGGCCTGTCCCGATGCAATCGTGACGAGAAGACGCACGTTCGTCAAGAGCAGGGCAAAAGACTGGAAACGGCCCGAACATATTGGGCTAAAGCAAGGAATGGCTGACCGGGGGCGCTTTGAACAGTCGGCACTGCTACCGCCTTATGTGGGTAATCCAGATGCCATGTTGGTCATCCGGTATAATCGTAGATGCAGTATGGGTGGGATACAGGTGAATGCAATGTTTGTAGTATCATGAACGAAAGTGAACATGACCATTTCGGGAACCAGAGTGAGTTCCGAACGACCAAGTACCTTTGATAAATTAGGGGTCGATAGGAGCGAATGAGCAAATTAAGTCAATTGGCTCAGGAGCCGAAGAACAATAATATGTCTTCCACGGTTGTGTCCCGTCGGTTTATTATGCGGGCTCAGCGCTTTTGTTTCGTTATATGCTGTCTTACAGGGCTGAAGCTCCTATAGCTGTACTAACCACTGACTGGGGTTCGAGCTATCGTCGTTTTCTGATCTTACCCTTTTCCAAGGGAACGTTTTCCACGGCAATTTCTCTCCCCATTATAGACGATATATACTTGTCGAAAGCCGAACAAGAGCCAGCTGTGAGATCGAATGTTTCCTCCAACAAATAGTTGTCGCTGATGTTCACGGAGTCTCTCGTCCCGGGGCAGTATTTAATGCGCTATACCTTGATCCGATTGAGCCGCTTACCGCAAGTCATGGACAAGGCATCGTGACGGACTCCATGTAAGTGTCATGCTCTGAAACCTCTTGAGCCCACAATGAGCTCATGCTCCAGTACCTTTCCATGCAATGCAGAACATCAGACGACTGTTTTGTGGGATAGTTTGAATGAGTCTGATAGTAATCTTCACAAACAGTAATAAGACGAGAGATTGCTAAGCCGCACTATGTTCTAGAAGCCGCCCCAGATTCCGTGCTATTAGTATTACCACTGTAGCTAACGTGAGGTCCCACGTTTTCATCTTCATCTCTGCTGTCACTCGTGAGGCGAAAGCTGACATTAGCGCTACAACTTGCAAAACAAAGTTCACAGTGTCGTCCATCTGACTGATTTTGAGCAGTCTCTAGCGCCCATATAGACTGAGAGCTTGACACGTTGATGATGATGGCTTTATGTCATAATGATAGTCGCAGTTACACAGATACCGTCTGATATATAACCAGCTTGGAGCTTTGGGATAGCACGGTTTTGTAGGTAGCCAGCTGGTATGTGACTTCTTGAATGAAAGCAAAGCCGACATATCATCGTTATCACCAGCAGATACGTCAATCAATCTTAGGTCGACATGGCACCAACCAAGGATGCTAAACCTCCCTCATTCTTCGTCTCCCTCCCCGTCGAGTCCCTCGACTCCTCCACCGACTTTTACAAATCCCTAAATTTCACACCTCTGCCCGACTTTTCCGACGACAACACCGCCGCCCTCCGCTTCCCATACTCTGCAAACTCCAACATCTGCCTCATGCTACACGCCCCGTCACGTTTCCAAGAGTTCGTCCGCAAGGGCTCAGAGATTGCACAGCCGAAGAAAACAACAGGCGCGATATTTACCCTCGGAGTGGGCAGCAGGGAAACCGTAGACGGGCTGCTGGATAAGGCGCAAAAGGCGGGCGGCAAGAAGGATCCGTTCAAGATGAAGGGATATGGGAAACCGCTCGGAATATATACGAGGAGTTTCGAGGACTTTGACGGACACATCTGGGAAGCGACAACAATGCTGGACGAGAAAGAAAAGGTTGAAGCATGAGCTTGATGAGCTTGAGATGATGCACGACACGTCAATTTTTCGGCTACTCGAGTCTGGGGGACTTCATCATTCATCTGCCATTTTTCCAGTATATATTGACTTCTGTGAAGTTACTCTTTTACAATATCAACGCTGTATCACGCTACCTACTCTATTCAATAGCCTACGCTTGTCGAGCTTCCTACCACCAGTAAATATCCTGCTCGCCAGTTTCGCCATTGCCACCATCTTCACCGGCATCCTCGGACAGGCCATCAACAGCTCTCAAGATTGATGGAATGATGTGAAGAGAGAGGCCTCTTAGCCCATCCCCTATTATATTGCCCCAAAGTGTACGCAGCCTACTGGCCTCTGAACGACTCTCTGAGGGGTGCAACCCAGCTCTTGTTGGCAGTGGCAGCTGAGCAAGAGACAGTTCAAAATGAACTTGCTGTAGGCGTGGAAATAGATGAGTCGCATTTGCCGATAACCATTTCAGATCGGACGCGAGGCAGTGTCCCCATGAAATCATCACGAGCTTTTTGACGTGAGGGAATAGTTGATCGTTGCTTCCATCGTAGAGCTGACTAGTCGATGGCTCGGTCGTATCGAAAAGTGGGTTGCGATATATGTTTCTTGATGGCCTGAGCTTGTCCTGCGTGTCCGACTGACCAAGACACGGTAGAGGCGCAGTCGCCAGTGTAGGCCAAGCTTGGTAGAAGAATCCGGGGTACCCTGGCGTCTGGGCAAGCAGAAACATGTCGCCGACAATCAGTGTTTCTAAAGCCTCTAAGCCTCTGAGCGCTTGCAGTATATCTTTTCCGAATGAAGGCGGCCATTGGTCGTAAGGCGAGTAGTCCACGTATAGCCACCTCAGAGTGTGGCGTACTCGCTTGAGGGAGCGAACAACGTCTGTCGGAAAATAATAGGGTCGCGTTCTAAAGGGAGGTCTCAGGCATGACAGGAAGAATGAGTGGAGGTTTGGCGCTCGACAAAGGAGTTGATCGAGGGTCTCGGGATCCAGATTGCAAGTGTCCAGATACAGCTCCTCCAGATTGTCCAGCCTCGCAGGCAAAGGGGCCAACTTCTCCAGGCCGAAGCCCCGGAAGGTCCTCAGCCGGGGCGCCGCTTCTAGAATACTCTCAATGCCCGCGAGAGATGATATTGCCGTGGTTTCAATCCAGCAACGCCGGTCTACATAGCTCAGCTCCACCAATCGAGGCAGAGAGAGCGGCCGACCCTTGGGATATCCCATGCCATCCACGACAATCAAGAGGCGCTCGACGTTGCAAATGAGTGAGAGAACACCGATGCAATACGCCCTGAGCCATGTCTGTGGCCCGTCAATGTACTCTTTTTGGCTGGCCGAGGGGACGGACTGCATGATAGAGAACAGTTCGAATAATTCCCCATCCAGCGGCTGCCATGCTATGAGTTCTTCCCGGCTCAGAGTCTCCAACGTGTTGTCCAGATGCAGCTCCCTCACTGCCCTGGCAAGATCGGGCCGCTGAAAAAGCGTCCGAAGGAGAAGAAAGCAACGACCTTGAGAGGGAGGCAACAAGCGATGGTAGAGAACGGGCTGTGCAATGTCTCGGAGTTTTACGCAGGTTCGTGATAGGCGAGACAGCGCTTGGGTCTTTTGTCTGTTCTTTGGGGGATTCTACCACGCCCAGGTGCTAAAGAAGTGAGGCGCATTTCCTCGCTCGGGATCTGGCTGGGGAATCGAGCGGTCCCAGCTTGGGGTGCAACAATGATTGCAAAGACTCTCGGCGATGAGGCGGAGGATCTCTGGAGGTAGACGCTCGTCGAGGCCCGCCATGATGGGTTTAAAGAGTCACAAACGCTGGATTGCAAGATGGTACGAGCAGGATAGACGAGTGTGCCGAGCAGGGCGCAAGATGGTAGCTGCAAATAAAACAAAATATGCGATATGGTTGTTGTGCAATAGGTGAGAAGAAAGCGTCGTATCTTGAGCGATTGTATCTTGAACGAACGTCGAGAGACAGGGAATCTTAAGAATGGTGAGAAATCAAGAGTAGGAATAGGGCTTTGGACTATAGGTACTGTTGACGATCGGAAAGTGCCCACGTCTATGTGAGTGAGGCCCCCTCTATAGTTGGTAGTTGCAAACCAATGTGTGTTGTTTACACCTACCTACCTACCTACCTACCTACCTACCTGACTCTCATGCCTCGACATGCTTGAGACACCTACCTTACTAGGTAGGTAACCAACCTTTTGCTTTGAACATAGGTACATACAGGCTTCTCAAATACCTACCTAGGCAGGAAGATATACCTCCCACTTTCTGCCGCGGCTACCTGTCGACGAACAAATCTTGACAAAGGAGAGATACCCTAGTAAGGCATGTACCTAGTTACTGCGACTGTTGTTGTAGGCGTTACGCTTGTCTTCAAGAGGCAGCCCGGGCTGCCACCTCGAGTCATCCTCAAATTCGGCGTCTGGTCGTCAGGTACTTCGGTCGCATGACGAAGCACATTCATCGGTCAGGCGGTTGTCGTGGTATTGTAGCTCAGAGGCAACAGACCCTTGACTTGTCGCTCGCGATCCAGGATCTCCAACCGTACCTAAGGTTGGTTGGCAATTCTCGCTTCATCACGGGCATCATAGATCGCGGTTTCAACCCCGCATGCAGGCCTAAAAAAGAGGTTACACTCGGGCTGCAATGTCGCGAGCGCCGATGTAATTAACCTCGGAAAGGACTGCCTGTGGTGATTTTTGATGGACTTCTTCTTGTCCGTGGGATGTAGGCGAGAGATTCTGTTGTGACTCTTTAGAGGTATCAGTTCTGCCATTCAGCGAGTTACGATGGCCTTCACGACATTTGTTGTGTTCTTCATCAACTTTGCACTCTCATTTACTTCATCACTCGCAACTGCCAGAGACAAGGACCCTAGCTGGCACCGATATGTCAGGTCTCCCGTTTCCAAAATCGTCAAGCCAACTGGTATTGTTCCGGATAGCATCGTTGGCAATGTCTCCAATCCGACTGGCTTGATCCACAGCCTAGGTGCGACAGTGCTGAGTCGAAGCAATGAAGGTGACCTGCTGCCAACGATTGTGGTAGACTTTGGGCAAAATGTTGTCGGCATCTTGCGTCTAGAATTCGGCGGATCTCAGAATACGTCTACTGGGCTGCCCGGGTTGAGATTGGCATTTTCTGAGACCTTGGAGTATCTCTCGGACCGGAGCGACTTTACGAGGTCTGACAATGCAAACGGGGTATGCCACGGATGATACCCTTCACCTGGAGCCAGAAACGACTGACCTGCCTGAGTAGGACGAAAAACTGACCAATGGAACTGACCAGGTATGTGTTCAATAACTTCATCTGCTTCAAGCGTGTCATAGATGTGCCCATCTCTGACCTCTCTGCAACAGGTGGCTGTCAAAAACATCAACTACACCTGGACAGATTTTCATGGGTGTGAAGAGGACACAAAGGTCTGCTCGGATGGACTACATGGGTTTCGGTATGTCAAGATCTGGCTCGAAGCCCTGCCATCAGATGCGCCACTCACGTCCTCTCTTGGCTCTGTTTCCATCTCCGGCATGAGTCTGGAGTGGTCTGCATATCTCGGAATACCGCATACCTTTACAGGCTGGTTCGAATGCTCAGATCAAAATCTTACGCAATGGTGGTATGACGGGGTCTACACGGTCGATATGGGGACGGATACGTTCTTTGCCAACGAGACGGAGCCCAGAGGAGCCTCTAGCCCGATCTTGGAGGGTAAGCAAGTGCTCTTTGACGGAGCCAAACGAGACAGAGACCCGTATGTCGGTGACTTGGCCGTTGCATCATTGACTTCGTATATGTCTCATGATTTTGCCGAGGCGACGCGCAATGTGCTGGAGGATCTGGCGCTACATCAACGCGATGATGGATGGATCCCCCCAGCAAGCATGTAAGTCAAGGTTCCTAGGACTGACACTGTGATAGCTACGATGTGCAATGTTAATCCTGGAATATGTCCATAGAAACAACTACACTCTCCCTCTGTTTGACTATCCTCTCTGGTGGGTTGTCTGCAGTGTTGATCTGGTGATGTACACCGGCAACACGTCATATGCAGACACCTACTGGAACACGCTTGTCAAAGTGCTTGACGGTTACTACCCTTCCAACACGAATAGCACAACCGGGCTTTTGGATAAGACTGCAGATATGGGCTATGGTGACTATGCATTCCTACCTCGATCAGGGCCAGTCACTTACTACAACGCCCTGTATGTCCACGCTCTGTCATATGCTTCTCGACTAGCGAACAGCCTTGGCCGAGGTGATGATGCCGCGAGATGGTCTTCTAGAGCTGGCGCAATTGGCGATGCGCTACTGAGCCATAACCTCGACCAGAGCGTCGGCGCATTCTATGATGGCGGACCATGTTCTGGAGGAGCAGCAGGCACCATTTGTGATGTGCATGCACAGGATGGAAACGCCATTGCCATTCTTGCGGGTGTCACAGATGAGAAAAAGTCGGCTGGCATTCTGGATTATTGGCAGAATGCGACCTCTCAAGTATACGGAAATGCGTTCTATGACAGCAGCGTCTTGAGCCCAGGAGACCACTTCGATCAGCGTGTCTACGCCTTCATCTCGTACTTTGAGATTGCTGCCCGCTTTACTACTCCTGGAAAAGCTTCCTCTGCTTTTGACGAGATTCGGAGACTGTATGGCTGGATGTCTGCTCATGATCCTGGCATCACCATGTGGGAGGGCATTGGACCGAATGGGACTGCGTATGAGGGCGCATTTACTTCCATGGCCCATGGGTGGTCGACGGGGATCGTGCCCTTGCTGACTGGTTACGTGCTTGGAGTACAGCCTGAATCGCCGGGTTTCAAGATGTGGAAGCTCTGTCCTGTGGTTGAAGGAGGAGGATTGACGTGGGCCAGAGGAGAGGTCCCCACGCCGCAAGGGAAGATTGCAGTGTCATGGGAGATGGGCGATGCAGAATCCGGGCCGACGCTTGTGCTGGAGCTTGAGACTCCGGAAGGGTCATCTGGGACGGTGTGTGTTCCCACTCTGGGGATTGAGAGCCCGAAGATCACCTTGGATGGGAGTCCAATTCAGGCTCTCCCGGGTCAGACTTTAATAACTGTCAACGTTTCTGGAGGCAAGCATGTCTTTGCGATTGAGTCTTGACTACCTATTTGTACGATTCCGTCTATTCTGTAATATTTTGCCAAAGCCATTTTCATGTAGCTAGAGCTAGTGATGGCAACAACATGGACAGTTGTCTATATTGCGTACTTGCTGAAGCATCAACTTGAGGCCCGGAAGGCTGTTTCTCGGTTGAGAAGCTTCATGTTATCGCGAATGTCATATCAGTTCATTAAGACGTGCCGGCTCCAAACCTCTACCTAATTGTCATTCACTTCTTCGTTATCTTCGTCAATCAGCGTGCTCCCAGCGGGAGGGAAATTGGAGAACAGCAGCACCGTCATCCCAACGACGGCGATTGCCTGTGCAAGAAGTAATGTTAGCATTCCAGCAATCTGCATTTGATATTGCATTAGATAATTTGTGGATCACCTACAGCGTTGCAGTAAAACGTCGCATACGATTTGCCGACACTCGCCAGACTGGAGAAGACAAAGCCGAACAGCCCCTGTGTTGTCAGTCGGGCAATGTTTTCCACGAGCGTCACGGCGTTGAGGGCGTCTGAGCGATGAGACTCTGGGCACATGTCTGTGATGACTCCTTTTGCTGCTGGTGCAGAACCTGAGCCGAAGGGGAGGAGGAAGGCGGCTGCAAGGCGCTATGTTAGCAACTGAATAGGCGAGAAATTTGTTCGATGATTGTTAGAGTAGTGGCTCACCAAGATAAATGTGCCATCGTTTGGTGGCAAATGCGACGATGGTGGTGAGTGCGCCGTCAACGACAAGACTCCATCGCAAGAAGATAAGGTCAAAGTGGCCGACTTCGTGATGATGCCCTGAAGGAACAGGTCGAGTCGGCTCGATATCCGTCTGCTCGCCAGTAGCAGCATCGAAGTCGCCAGGTTCAGTTGGCATCCGCTCATCCGCTGTTGAGATGGATGAGGCGTCACTCTCCGCGGGTGATGGGCTGGAATTACGCTTCATCAGGTGGCGGCCGAAGCTGATGATTCGTGGAAAGAGAAGGATGAGGAATACGCTGCGCATGAAGGCGAACTCGAACATGAGCCATCCGTTGTCAGACTGGTCAAAGTCGAAAGCCGCCGTGGCATACATTTGCATCAATAGGGGGGCATAGTCGGTGGCCAGCTGGGTATCGTTCTAGTCAGTCATGACATCGAGACGCCAGATGAGAGAGATTATGCTTTGCACCCACGTACCACTCCAAGAAAGATGCCGGCACAGAGAATAGTAACTCCATAATGCTTCTTGATGCTGCCTTTGGACGTGCGCAATCGCTGTGGTACGAGGATTTTGAGAGGGGCGAAGAAGCTTGCAATGCCCTGCGGCCCAGGCTTCTTCTTGTTGCTCATGGATTCCGGTGAAATATACGGCAGGGCAAAATGCACGTAAGTACAGGAGAGGAGAAAGGTGACGAAAGCAACTTCAAAAGGAGCGCGGATATCGATGGCATCTCCGAGCATTCCGCCGACTAGTTTTGGCACGAGTAGAGTTAGCTGTCCATTGGTAGGTAGGTAGGCAGGTAAAGTATGAGTGCAGTAAAGAGTCAAATCCAGGTATACATACTCAAGTAGCCGACGCTTTGTCCCAGCATGATGCTTCCCTGCAGCTTCCCAAAGACGGCTGTGCGTCGAGACTGCTCAACAGTTTCGCTCACGAAAATGTTGGTGATGAGAATGTATCCCGCCGGCCCTCCGATGATTGTGATGAGCTGAGTAGCCTGGATAATCAGGATGCCAGTTCGCTTGCCGGCAATGACGCCGAAGATTTGCGCAAGGACTCGAATGGCGGGCACGAGGGTCTGGATAATCAGAGCGGAGCGAGGGCCAATCTTTTTGACAGTCCATCCTGCAACGAATAGATTGAGGGTACCTGAAGTTGAGACGCTCTGGTGATTAGTCTTCATCTGAGGCAGAGTAAATGAAGGATGAGATCCTTCTAAATGAGAGATGCCATGTATCCCCAGCGAAACTCACCGCATAGTGTCGTGCTCATGCCCAGAATACTGAATTGAGTAGCCGTTCCAGCTGCAATCTCATCGTGGCTGCACCGTGGGCCGGTGCCTTCAAACGGTGGATGATGGTCGTAGAACTCGTCGCATACCATAAGATGGAAGACATACATCATCCTAATGAGGGTGTTAGCTGTGCTGTCACTCCATTTGTGTGTGACACATCAATGACGGTGATGGTTGCACTGAAAGGCGAGAGGACACACGGAACTTGAGTGAAGCTGAACGCGACGCAGATAAGGAATCCAGCCGCCAAGATACGGTTCTCGACACTGGTGAAGAAGCCTCTCAGCGCATCCCCGAAGCTCTTCTTCTGATCGACCGAGGCCGAAGCCTTGCGGCCAGGAAGCAGCGGCGTGCTTTCGTTCGTTGCCATTCCGATCGACTGACAATTGGCGATTCTCGGCCGATCCGTCTCGCAGAGTGAGTGACACTGCTGCTGCTTCGAGCTCGAAGGCGGACTGGGAGAGGAGGAAGACGCGCCCTTTGGCCTCTCCGGAATCAAGGTCCACTGCCGGTTTTCGGCTAGAGCTGTGGAATTCCGATGGCGAATGGAGAGGTTTGATTGCGCAACTTTGGTGGGCTGTGGACCGTTGAGCAAGGGGGGGGAGGGGGGGGCCTTTGGCGGGCGATAACCAACAGGCCGTGGGCTTAGAGGGCAGAAGGCATTTCTTAGCTGCCTCTGCTGGGCTGGAGAGCTTCTGAAGAAGGCATGGATGGATGGTAAATGTGAAGCTGTCACTTCATTTTTATCGGGATTGGGGGCGGACCGGAACTGGGACTCTACTTATGTACTCGTTCGTCATACCATCAGACGTGGCTTTCACCTTAGTACATCATGTCGGCCTATGGTTCTTACTCATTTCCCTATGTAGAAGCATCTGCAAAACTCTACTTGAACGTCAAAAGAACTGCTTGGAATGCCTCACCTGAACAATAATCTCTCCCTTGCGATTTACGCGAAGCACGCTCTCATATTGTTTCGCCACTCTGACAGGCTTTCCTTCTGCCAGGTTGTAATCATAACTCAGTCCAGCGACCGTGATATTCGTCTCCGAAAGCGCGCCAGGAGCCGTCATCAGCTCGACAGTGGCATATTTAATACCCCTGTCACCAGTGCTAATGGTAAAAGTCGTGGTTGGTGCTTTTACGGCTTCAGCTCCAGCACTGCTCGCGGGGCTCCATTCGTGAAGATTGAGGATCACAATCCGCGCCAATCGGCCGTTCTCATATGCCGCATATGCCGAATAAAAATCGCTGTTCAAATCGATATTGTTGATTTTCGTCTTGGGGTGGGATCCGATAAACTTGGAGACCATGACATGGCCGTAATAAGGGGGGTTTGTTGATGGACCTGTTCCGTTCTGAGCAATGGGCAGCCAGGCGCCGTAGCGATAGCCTGTTCCCTGGTGCATATGCATGCGATTTACCCCCTGTCACACTCGATGAGGATGCGTTGTGGAAGATGTTTTAGAGCTCGTCCAGGTACTTACAAATGATGCGTAGTACAGCTCATAGTCCACAATGAAGAGAGCAGAGCCAAAGACGTTGGAGACGCCAAATGCACCTTGGCCAGAGACGCTGTTGGTTTCGCCGAGTGTGTAAATGCGGCCAGCGTCGTGATGGAGCTTGCAAAGCGATTGATGGACGGTTCCATTGATCACCACGCTCGTGTGATTCATGAGAGTTCCTGCTCCCTCGTGAGACAAAACTAGTAGAACTAGGCACCAAGACTGTTTTATGGAGGGCATACCTTGAAGAGTCGGATTCTGGGACGTTCCAGAGACATACCTGAGTGTCGATATCAGATATTGTGCGTATAATACAGAATCGGAATGCTTACCCGTGCTGGGAAACCTCTGCAATCCAGCCGTCTCGGTCATAGCCAAACGTGCTGTTCCAGATCGTCCACGGGGAAAAGAACGAATAAGGCGTTGTGATGTTGTAGCAGCATGCTGAAGGAGCATAGAAACGGAGGCTCTTGTCGTGGGTCTGGATATGTCGTGCGCGCTCAATCCACTCTTCAACCCAATCCTGCTGAGTCCATGTCGGGGGTCGGAATCCGGACAATGCGCCGTAGTCATTCTCGTTGCCAATCTCAAACAAGTGCAGTCTGTCAGCAGGGATCTGCTTCAAGGACTCTGAGACCTGTCCTCGAAGATTCTCGAGGTACGTCGAATCGTTCTTATAGAAATTGAGTCCGACGATGTATTTCGTGCCCTCAATGGCGGTAAACGCCTCCCAGAAGCTTGGGCCCACGGACGAGTTGCGTGGCTGGTCAGAGTTGTAGGACGGGTCCCAGAGATTGATAACCTGCTCTTTTTGATCAGGGACATAGGTGACGTGATCCCTCCAAAGGATGTTCAGAGATGTTCTATGTATAGAAGGTAATAGACTAGTCTCCATACTGCGTGTTTCCTCCAATACGGAGAATCTGGGGCACGTCCCCATTGAAGGCTCTCAAATTGGCCAAAAGGTTGTCGGTGAATCTATTGGGATTGGACTTGTTGCCTAAAGAGCAGAGTGAGCTTGTTGCCTTGTGACTCGGAGACGGCCTTCTGTACCTTGAAAGTCAACGAGAAATGCAGTCTCTATGGAGAACGACTGGAAGTCAAGTGAGATGGGGGGGCTGGATGACCCCGGGGGCGCTCTGGCGACGCTAAGGCGGACTGTTTCGCCAGAGACGAGGCCCAGAGTTGCGACAGCCGTGGTCACCGAAGTTCGAACCATGTTGTAATAGATCAGAAAGCCCGTAAAGGATTTGAAAGCCTCTGGTGGACATACTTCACATGGGTAGTTTCTCCAAGGTCTTATGTGGAACTTGGTTGTTTTATACCTCTCGAGATATCTCATGGTCATATAGCAGATGCATAATACGCTGCATTCTGCGGGGAGTCCTAGCTCAACGTCACCGGCCTCATATCCGGTCATCTGAATCCACATCGTTCAGATGATAGTACAATTACCCTAAGGATATCTTTCGACAACATGAGGCTTGAACCCTGTTTGTGAAGCTTCTTTCGCTTCGGATAGATGAACAAGGTTGCATTCCGACGGATCGGATAACACCAATCTGGGGTAAGAAATAGGCGATCGTCTAGACTACCGCATCCGACTTGTGAGTACCTAGGCACGTCTATGAGGGTAGGGGTTCCCGTTCTTTCTCACTATACTGCTTTACATGATTCCCTATGTGAGATATTACATATCATAACAGGGTTGGTGGAATGGAATTCGGACACGAGGAGTGCCCATGAATACTATCGTCCCTCTATCTATATCGCCATCATCGTCCGCAGATGCAGCAATGTGGTGAAAGGTATAGAGATCATACATGCTTAATACTACCCCGCTGATCTTCGCTCCATGATAGCGATGCGACATGCAAGCCATCAGTGATCATATAACTGCAGACCTCTTAGCGAAAATAAGGCCTGCAAACTGGCTTAGCCACTTCCCATCCCTCGTCAAACGCCGCGACTAGCTCATCTGGCAACGGCCCCTTTTCCAAGCTCGTCAGATTCTCCCTCAACTGGCGAGCACTGCTTGCACCAATGATGATGGCATCGCCGTATTCCTTCTTCAACAAGCTGTGGTGGAGAGACCATCGCAAGGCAGCCTCGGCAGTGGGAATGCCGAGCTTGGCCGCAACAGGTCTCACGATATCTAGTGCCTTGAAGTACGTTTCGTTCCAGTACCTCGCACGATACTGAGCCCCTTGTGGTCGCTTGGGGTCAAAGCGGCTGCCCTCTTCATGCTCCGTATAGTCGAGCTTGTACTTGTCAGTGAGGATGCCTCCAGCCAAGGGATTATACTGGTAAAAAGCAATGCCGTAGTATCGGAGACAGGGGAAGAGCTCTGGCTCGACCGCTCGGTGGAGGCCGTTGTACACGCCCTGGTAGACGTCAGGCTTCTTCCATCCGTTGCGGATGCTGATTTCGCAGAGCTGGGCAGTCTCCCATGCGGAGTAGTTGCTGATGCCGAAGCGTTTGAAGTAACCTTCTTCGTATAGCTTGTTGACTTCGCGGAGAGTATCCTCATATGGCGTGTTGTGGTCAGGCGCATGAAGGTACCACATGTCGACCTGTTGACCAGGGAAGGAGATGAGGTTAGCCAACAGCGGCGCTTGTAACACGATTCTGATTCTTCTTGGGCTTACCTTGTCTGTCCCAAGAGCCTTCAAGCTGTCTAAGAGGCCTTTTCGAATACTGGCTGGCGTATGGTCGTATTCTCCGTGAGGCGCCAGCTTCGTATCCATTACAATGCCTCTCTTCTGCCACTCCAATTGTCCAAGAAACCGCTCCGAACTTCCTCCTCCATAGACACGGGCTGTATCGACCTCTGAGTGGCCAAATTCTTGAAACACATCGAGGATCTCGGCGCACTCTTCCAAGGTATGGACACGAGCTTGGTTTGCGCCTGAAAGGAGCGAATCAGTACATAGAGCAGATAACCTGGCTGTATGGTATGGGGCCAACCTTTTTCACCCAGGGTCATAGCCCCAAAGACAATCTTGAGCGCTGAATTAGGCTTCGAACCCATCTTTGGATGCTTATGTTTGTCTCTAATTTTCTTCGTAAAGTGTCCAGAGCTGTCTTGAGACTAAGAATCCTATCAGGTCAAACAATCGAAACCACGTCGTGATAAATATCTCGTCAATGGGAAGCCAATTGTTCCACCGTAGCATCTCAAGCATAGCGGGGTAACAATACAACAGAGATGCAGCCCCGCATCGATTTGAATGATGCCATCTTTAGCACGATAAAGTCATGGAGATAGAAGAGATGTTCGGATCTTCCACGGCAATAAGGATGCATTGTGGCCATACAGCTGTCAAATTCAAGCTTCGATCGGGAAAAGATGCCATTTGACAATTGCGAGGCTCTGAGTTCAAAGAGGGGCATGAGGGAGACAAGGATGAGAGGAGTGAACCTGCAATATCGGGCTGCGTCGTGCTGGTCCCTGTCATCCGGTGAGGCATATGCCACATATTGATGCACATCATCCATCACAACATGATTTGTAGAGAAGAAGTCGTATACAAAGACTTGATTATGGCTATGTATCTGGTGGATAGAATACAGGGATCAACCCCCTACTCCTCCAAGGGGACAGTGGTCACAAACAGCCCTTCAGCCCACCCTGGAGGATACCTGTCCCCCACAATCGTCGCCTTCTTAATAGCCTCCCTGATTTCGGCATTCTCTTCGTCACTGATGCTCAACCGCAATGCTCCCATATTCTCATCATAGTACTTGATCTTCTTGGTCCCAGGAATCGGAATGATCATGTCCCACTGCTTCAGGAGCCATGCGAGAACCAGCTGAGAACTGGTAGCGTTATGCCGAGCCGCAATCCCTTGCAAAGTGGCCACGAGCTCCAAGTTCTTGGGAAAGTTTTCAGGGGAGAAGCGGGGGATGCCCTTCCTGAAGTCACCCTCTTCAAAGTCGTCGGGGCTCTTGATCTGCCCGGTAAGTATGCCCCGGCCGAGGGGAGAGTAGGCGACAACCGCAACGCCGAGTTCTTTGCACGTGTTGAGCAGGTTTGTCTCTGGTAGTTCGATTTCAAGGGCAAAGGGGCTGTACTCCATCTGGACGGCAGCGATGGGATGTACAGCATGGGCTCGTCTGAGCGTGTCGGCTGAGACTTCCGAGAGGCCTAGATGCCGAATCCAGCCTTTCCTGAAGGGAATAGTCAGCATGTCTTGTGCTCTGATTGTGATACAGAAGGTAAGACTCACTTCTTCAGCTCGACCATGCCCCTGATGGTCTTTTCGATAGGGGTATGAGAGTCAACTCTGTGCACATAGTACAAATCGATGTAATCCGTCTTCAAGCGCCTCAAGCTTTCCTCGGCGCACTGCCTAGCATACTCGGGATCGTTGTTGGGGGTATTGGTGCCCCGGTTGCCAAACTTGGTTGCGAGCACAATGTCCTTCCGCTTCTCAGGATTGCGTTCGAACCATTTGCCAATGAGCTCCTCAGAGTCTCCGTAAACATTTGCAGTGTCCCAGAACCTCTCCCCGGTTTCGTAGAGGTGGTCCAGGACCTTGAGACGCTCTTCGTCGGGCTCTGTGGTTCCGTAGAAAGCACTGATGCCCATTGCGCCGAAGCCAATGGCCGTGACGAGAGGTCCATCTTTTCCAAGGCGGCGAGTTGGAAGAGACATTGTGCGATGAGTTGGAATGGTTTTTTAATTGTTCGCTTTCAATAGATTGACTGAAGAGGGCGGGAATTGCTGTTGTCGTTGCTGTTGTTGCTGAGTCCCATCTTCGAGAGAGAACATCTATGCTTATAACCTCGTGAAGCCCTCTTCATGAATCTCGAGTTTTGATGATATCTCCATTCAACTCACATCGGCAATAGAAGTCACGGATATCCGGAGCTGGTTGGTGCCATTGTTCCGACGCTGAAGAACTTCGAGACATCGGCGTTAGTGGTGGCACGAAGAGCCAAAAGAGGCAATTCTGGCTGTTTTGAGAAGAGCTGTGATGTCACCAAGTGTCAACAACAATAGCCGGAAAGAATATACCAGAATTTAGCTACCTCAATCAGCTCCGTGATTATAATTTGTCGGTATGTCTGATGAATAATTACCTTCCGGATTCAGCGCTGCTACAGCAAGTGATTGGAAGCTCAATGAAACGGGGATGAGGCTCTACCAAAGCCGAATTCCCGTGAGGCCGGAATAAGGCCATGGCGCAGGCAATATTCGCTCGTCTGGGTGTTTACTAATCTATCCTATGGCGTCTCGAACAGGCGGCATACTGCAGTCTGCGAAGCTGCTTCGGCGTTTAAGTCTCTCACATATCGCCGAGGTAACAGAATGAAGCTGCCTACCTACCAACTGTTGTTGGGGCTTCAGGATCTTGTCTGTATTACAGTGACAACTCCGTGACAGCAACGACCTCCCACATACATAACTACCTAGGTACGTAACCCATTCACTCAGTATTGCAGAGTAGACTCGTTCTAAGGTTATGTGTCGGGATATGGTCTCGTCCGCCCCAAAGCAGTAAATCTCCCAAGAAGGATTTCGATGACGGCTTTGCGTACAGAAGATAGAACATAAGGGCAGATGGGTTCCGTGAACAGAGTTTACTTTATGGATGGTAGCTCGAATCGCTTTCACAGCTAAAGGGGTTCTTTCATTTGAAGCAGTCATTTCTGTTACCACCCCGCGGTCTCCTGAGATGGTACTCGCAACATAACACTCGCCATTCCCGGAGAATCGGCTTTCCATATTTACTCAGTTGTACTTTAGTAGCAACGTTCCTTGAACTATCATACAACTTCACAATCTGTCAAGTCCAAGATCCAAAGTATTTATTTCTGGCTAAATCGCTCGCATATGGTGGCGTTATAAGGCCACATGAAATCGTCCAACCCCGCCATATTTCCGCAACCCCTCCCCCTCTTACTTGCGCTCCCAGCTGCCCTCAACGTTTGCGGGCAGCAAGATGGGCTTCATGTTGGTGAAGTTGGGAACATCGTTAAAAACGGGCTGCGACTCGGCCGCCGTCAGAGCCTTGGACGCGTCCTCGGCCTTCTCCCAGTGCAACAGGACTCCTCCGTAATAGGGCGCGTCGGGGCCGTATTTGATGACCTGCCAGCTCTTGAGGCCGAGGGGCGTCCAGTGCTCGTTCGCAATGGGCATGTGCTTGTTGACGTAGTAGTCCATGTCGAAGAACTCGCCCTCTTTGGGCTGGGTGTAGAGGACCTGGAGGACGGAAGCCATGTTGGATCAGGGATAAGCTCGTTCGAGGATCCTGCCGAAGGAATTAGCTCTGACCAGCTGTACTCTGTACTCACGAATGTGCTTCCACTGTTTGCTCGTACTTTTTGCACCGAATCTTCGCGATACTGACGATGGTTGTAGTTGTTGGGCTCGTAGACGAACAATGTGAAGGGGCGGATAGGTCTGGATATACGGAAATCTGAGCTGTGAAAAGCTTCTGCGGCAATTGGGATGGCGAATTCAAGTTGTCCCGACTTGATGCGGATCCGAACTGCTCCTCGGCAGAGCTACTATAGCCAATCAGATCCAACTGCTCCTCCGCATTGCAGGTTTCCACGCCTTGGTGGTGGCGCAAAGAAAAGCCGATCGAATTGGAGCAGCGTTTCCACACCAGAACAGCAGTCAATACGAGTACAGTACGGAGTAGGCGCGGCCAAACTTGCCCCAGCAGCGTGATATGCAACAAACTACAGTACTAGTATTACCATTTCACATCTTGGACAAGCATTGGATACTGACTCTTTCGTTAATTACAGATGATGTAGTCTAGTTGTTTACCTCAAAATGCTCCCTTACTCTGGGTCGCATTGTGCAGGAACCTGCATCATCTCCTGCGACTATTCCCGGCC